>JAZKJV010005676.1:0-208471 GCA_037367405.1 Ottelia alismoides
TGGAGGAGATGGGTCGGAAGCGCTAGGGGGTCTGGAGGAAGGAGAAGGCGATCGGAAGCGTGCGCGTGGAAGGGGGGATTGTGGCGGATCTGGTAGGGGGAGTAATGGAGGTCGACAACGACCGGGAGCGCCTAATTAAGACAGAGAAACAGACGAAAAAAATCAAGGGAAGAAGAGGAAGCTTACCTGAGCAATGGCGGCGTGCATGGTTTGGGCTCGAGCTCCGAGGAGGAGCTCTGGTCTTCGCTGAACACGGGCAACCACTCCGTGCAGCTCGAGCGGGCCGAGGGCACCGCAGCTCCGCCGATCAAGGCGGAGGGTCCCACCAGGTGGTCTTCGTCGTCTTCGCTCGATCCGGCCACCTCCCCCTGTCACTGGGAGGTGGCGGAGGGCTGGGCGAGCCACCGTGTAAAGGCTGACAGCCGTGAACAGTGGAGGAGGGGATGTATTTGAAGGGTGAAGTTGGCGGAGGTAATGGTGGCCGACGTGGGTTTGTGGTCAGTTGTGGGGCGACTGGAAGGGAGTTGCGGGTAGCGGAGTGCGGTGCGGAAGAGGTGGAGGAATGGGGAAGACCGTGGGACGGTTGGTGAGTGGAGGTGATGGAGGATGATGACGGGAAAAATGGAAGGGGGCGAGTGACGCGAGATGGAAATCGTGGGGAGACGGGGTTTGACGGGAGGTTGACGATGACGCCTGGCCGTTGGATCTGGGGATCCAACGGCGGGAATTTAGGCGCGAATGAGAGGCGTGGATGGAATCTGGGGTGGTGCGATCAGAGGGCGGTGATCGCACCACGTGTCGAGAGGACGGGAAGGCGGAGGCGAGCGGTCGAGATGGATCCTTGCGTCTGATCGAAGGGATGGAATCAGATCCAGGGATAACGGCGGAGATGTAAGATCGGAGATGCCATCAAGTGGCCTATGAAGCGCCACGTGTCGTGTTCTGGACGAGGCGCTAACGGATGGCGCAGATGGAACTCGGGGAAGATCTGATGGCTGAGGTCAATGAGCGGCGTGGAGAGACCTGGGCCGTTGGATCAAGAGGCCGATCCAACGGTCGGAAGGGCAGGCGGAGAAGACAGAAGAGGCGGGGCCACGTGGCTCGCCCAGATTGGGCCACGTGGCCCAATCAGGTTATTGCAAGAGTATTTTTTGATTTTTGAGGGCTTATTTGGTCGAATTTGAGAAAACTCAAAACATGAAAGTTGTAGATCTTGACGAGATCTACAAGTTTCATGTTGACCAAAACTCGAAAAGAGATCAAACAAGAGCCCGAAATATTTTTGAGGGTATTTTTGAGTCTAAAAATACCACGATTTTTGTTTTGCCATTTTTTTGTGATTTTTAATTTATTTAGGACTCTGTTAATTATTAGACAATAACAGGGATTTATTGACAAATACTTAAGCAAGGGGGTTAATTATGAGAAATAAAGATGATGAAACTGAGGTTCATCACCCCCCTATACTTAAACTATGCTCGCCCTCGAGCATCAAAAAGAATGACTAAGCTGGATTAACCCCCTTGTGCATGTGAATACAGGATCCAATCTGATCAAGTCGACTCGGCTTCAGAGATCCAAAATTTTAGAGTTCAACCCAGCCTTAATCAAGAGGCTTCCAATTCCTCTACTTCTCTAGACTCTCTCTGATGTACATATAAACTAAAGGATATGAGTTTAGTGTTGACTGCGATTCTGAGAGTAGAGTCAATTTTGTCACCAAAAATCTTGGTTTGAGAAAATCTCCTAAGGACCCAATCCTCAACACTAGGGAATAAATCAAATCTTGCATTCAGTCTACCGTCTCTTTAGTTGTCAGACTTAGAAAATGTAGATGGCAGGCCAGAAAATGGAGGGCATAGGATTGTGTCAATTCTTCTCTCCCTCTCATTGGAACAAGGATTCTCTCTAGTGCCATTTTACGCAACACATTTTTTTGGTGTTGATCAGTGCGTCCGTCAAGAGAAGTTGGAGCCGTCTGCACTTGTTTTCCTGGGAGTACACCGGGGTGTGTCTCTTTTGAGTACCTATCGTACCTTCGACACCCAGACTTGTAGCATTTACGATGCAGAGCCCTTTTTTGGTGCAAGCCCGACTCCTGGTCCTAATAGCGGTGGTCCAAGTGGACACTTTGAAAAATTTTGGGAGCGCTCGCCTTTGGTGGAAGCTCTTTGATATTTGACTTGGTGGAATGAGAGCTTTTCTTTGAATTTCATTGACTTGTAAAATTTGTGGCTAGCTCCACTGCTTTTACCAAGAGTTGGCGCACACTGATCAACAATTTTTATTTATTTTTCACACCCAGGCACTTAGGATAATGTCAAGAGATTAGTATAAGAATCAAGTTCTCATACTGGCTAATATTGCTGACACTCAGGTTTCCTGAAGCCTCCAAAGATTTTATCCCATCCTCGAGCATCATTAGATCAAATCCAAACTTGACTTTCTCATCCCAATCCCTCAGGTGAAAAATCAACTCATCTCAATCAAAACCGCAGTCGTGCATGTGATGTGCTGATCATATTCTCTTTGTCTGAGACTAAGCATGGAATATAGCATGCAGATCTAGAAACTTAGGGGAATGTGGATGATTAAGTCTAAGACCCTGATGACTAAGGTTGGTTAACCTAAAAATCTCAAAGACTTCTAAAAGCTAAGTCTTCTTGACCAAATCAGATCCCGGGTGGAAGTGAAAATGTAGAGGACTAATCCAACTTCTTCATTCAAGACACTTTTTTTTTAACTTCAAGAGATATTAGAACTTCCTAAGCTCAATTGAGCATCCGCGGTTCAGCCAGTATGGATGTAAGTACAGGCCGAAGCCCGTTGCTTGAGGACGGGGCCTTGCGCGATGTCCTCTAAACCATCCAATCTGCTAAGGGCGAACCCTCACTGAACGCGGCTGACTTAATTGGGCTTAGTTAGTCATTAATAGCTCCTAAAGGTTTTTAGGGTTTTTCTGATTTTTATGGATTTTAATAAAGTTAAAACACAAGTTAGACTCACACTTTCTTGAAAAGAGACGGCAATTTTTCAAAACCCATGTCACACAAAATAAAAATTTTCAAAACATTTTCAAAAAATCATTTTCGAAAATATTTCTATAAAAATAGTGTAACATAATATCGAAAAACCGCGAAATCCTTTGAGTTTTCTTAGCCCAATGAATTTGACCTTAGCCAAAAAGTTTTTAATTTTTTTCAAAAATTTCAGTTTTATAGCTAAAGTAAATATACAGTATATACGGTATACCCCCCTATACTTAAACTTTGCTATGTCCTCATAGCATAAGAACATAGGTCCATTTAAATATAAAAGAATATACAGGAGCTAAGAGGGGCCCCCCTATACTTAGGTTAGAAATAACCTAAGTATAAAGGCAAGAAAGGAAGAGTGGAGAAAATCACGGGGACTTGGGTCCCCCTATACTTAGGCTGAGATTAGCCTAAGTATAAAGATGGAGATTGATGTTGGAAGGGACCCAAGGTGAACGAAGAAGAGGGATGGATTCACAAATGAGCGATTTTGAATCTTTTAGATGAAATGGAGTGACTACGGTTTTGGGGTTGTGTGTCGCAAAATATACGGCTCAATCAAGCAAGCAAACCCTTAATTTTCACCAACTCACACATGAAACCAACCAAGGTTGGTCAATTATCTTGTCTGTTTTATTGGTGATAAAGCCTTAGATATTTACGCAAAGAAAAGATGTGAAGTGAAAAAATCATTGCGTAAGCGAGGGTATTGCTCTCCCAAAACCGAATTTTACTCCATTTTTTTGGTTGACTTGCAATTAACAGTCCCAATTTTATTTTTAAAATGTCACTGAATTAAGGTTAGCCATCAATCAGAAAATCATCGTCTACCGTTCGTTTCATTTTCCATTTATCCTAGGTGATCAATCTAGAAAAATGAAAGCCGAGAAAAACATGTATTCGATGAAGAAAAACGCGATCGAGGCTAAATGAGAAATCATGCAGTGAATTGACGATAAAAACCGCGAAAAATCTGGGGCCGTTTTGAAAACTCAAATCCAACATGTATGCAAGTCGAAAAAGCCGCACCTAATCATGCATCTATTAGCGGTGATTAATCTTCATGAATTTTAGCTAAGTGATGCGAGATTATGTGCGTCTTTATTTAGAGTGTGTCCTAACCTACGATCAAGCACATAAGATAAAAAATGAAATGAGCTCGGAGAGCCGCGTGCCTAATCCTAAGTCGACACTCAAGTGGGGACGATCCCCACACAACCACGTTCGTCCGATTACAATCGCGAGTCTTCGATCGAAGACCGCTGTAAGAGACGAGTTTATTAAAAATTACATGCGACACATATTTTTTTTTCTTTCTTCCTTCTTTGCTCCAAGCATGCTCCTGCGGCTCCTCACAGCGGGGAGTATCCTGCTCCTCGCCTCCTTGATCCATCAAGGGCCCTGCCACAGAAACAATCGTTAGAGATCAAATAAGAGAGAAAAAATTTTATATGCAAAATAGATGAGTAATTGACCTATAAAATGAAACACTAAATCAAACACACAAAAATCCAAAAAATAAAAGAAATGAGCCGTGTCCCCGGCAACGGCGCCATTTGATGAACCGAAAAATCGGCCCTTTAATAATGCTAAATTAGCACCTTAAGATGTCGAAGCAGTCAGGCCGATTTCGGGTCATCAAAAGATCACCTTGTTTAAATATGTATGATAATGAATCAAAACGAGGCGATCGTATTTATTTTTACTTGGTAAGATACCAAGGTCGAACTCAGGGACACGAGCCTCTCTCGTATTAATCAGATTTAAATGTGTTTAACTAAGTGTTGAAATGAAGTATATAGGTCAAATGATGCAAATCCTATAGGCCAAAGTAATGCATAGACACAACATGACAATGAAATTAAAATTAAACATGCATTTTTTTTAAACATTTTTTAATGCAAATGAATGGACATGCAAAGCAAATGATATGCCCAAAATAATAGTTACTTGAGCCATAAGAAAATCACGAGTCAATCCGAGTTGAAATAAAGGAGTCTCTACTAATATGAAGCACGTAGGCATGATAAATCAAAAAGATTCAAGACACTTCAATAAGAAAATTATACATCACAGTTCATAGTGTCAAATCTAAAATTTAAGCATACCATAATGAAGAGGATGAGACGAGCTTTAAAACGAAACTGGAATCAACTTAATCTGAGCTACGAGGCTCAAGATATGCATAAAAGAAAGCAAGGGCATAAATGCAATAAAACATGAAAGATAACTAGCATATAAGTCCCTGGGAAGGGCCAAATTGTAAATAAAATAACCGCGAGGCCTTCCCTGTAAATACCCCATGCGCGTGGGGGTATTTTTGCAATTATTAGAACCCGCAGGGTGTAGATTGCAAAATACCCCAGGCGCGCATGCATAACACGTGATTTCTGGACCTAAATGCAAATTGGAGAAGTCGGCAGGGGTCCTCTGCAATTTTCCCAGGGTAACACGTGCGATGCACGTGCGACCCAGGCTCGGACGGAGGCTCGGTTTCGGCAGAGGCTCGGACGTTGCTTCGGCGTAGGCTCGGAGTAGGCCGAAGCTCCTGCAGGCTCGGAACAGGCTCGGTGGATCCAAGCCTCTGGCTCGGTGGCTACGGCTCGGGTGTCTCCTGGTGATGACGCGTGGCTGAATTGTGTCCATCGGATCGAGATGATCCGACAGACCATTGGCATTGATGGCGTGGCTTCATCGAGACCGTTGGATGGTCGCTGAGATGGGACCATCCAACGGTCACTGTACTTCGTCCTCAAGCCTAGGCTGGCGGCGGCTTTGGGTCTCCGGTGAAGGCCTCCCTCCTCCGCCGCTCTGTCCTGATCATTGTAGACCTCCCCCGAGCTCGAAGAAGGATCGTCGAGGAAGCTCGGAGCCCGGGGAAAGTCCAGAAGCCACGGGCGTAGCTCGTCGGAGCTCGGATGGCCACCGCGAGGACGATGAAGATAGCTCCGGCAGAGCTCCGTCCATTGAATGCTCTTGATGACCTGCACGTTAGTATGATAGCCGAAGCGACGATAGGGAGTGTGGGCGAGTGAAGTGGGAGCTCAGGCGTGTGGAGAATACGGAAGAGCTCGGAGCTCCTCCGCCGCAAGGGCGGAGGAGATGGGTCGGAAGCGCTAGGGGGTCTGGAGGAAGGAGAAGGCGATCGGAAGCGTGCGCGTGGAAGGGGGGATTGTGGCGGATCTGGTAGGGGGAGTAATGGAGGTCGACAACGACCGGGAGCGCCTAATTAAGACAGAGAAACAGACGAAAAAAATCAAGGGAAGAAGAGGAAGCTTACCTGAGCAATGGCGGCGTGCATGGTTTGGGCTCGAGCTCCGAGGAGGAGCTCTGGTCTTCGCTGAACACGGGCAACCACTCCGTGCAGCTCGAGCGGGCCGAGGGCACCGCAGCTCCGCCGATCAAGGCGGAGGGTCCCACCAGGTGGTCTTCGTCGTCTTCGCTCGATCCGGCCACCTCCCCCTGTCACTGGGAGGTGGCGGAGGGCTGGGCGAGCCACCGTGTAAAGGCTGACAGCCGTGAACAGTGGAGGAGGGGATGTATTTGAAGGGTGAAGTTGGCGGAGGTAATGGTGGCCGACGTGGGTTTGTGGTCAGTTGTGGGGCGACTGGAAGGGAGTTGCGGGTAGCGGAGTGCGGTGCGGAAGAGGTGGAGGAATGGGGAAGACCGTGGGACGGTTGGTGAGTGGAGGTGATGGAGGATGATGACGGGAAAAATGGAAGGGGGCGAGTGACGCGAGATGGAAATCGTGGGGAGACGGGGTTTGACGGGAGGTTGACGATGACGCCTGGCCGTTGGATCTGGGGATCCAACGGCGGGAATTTAGGCGCGAATGAGAGGCGTGGATGGAATCTGGGGTGGTGCGATCAGAGGGCGGTGATCGCACCACGTGTCGAGAGGACGGGAAGGCGGAGGCGAGCGGTCGAGATGGATCCTTGCGTCTGATCGAAGGGATGGAATCAGATCCAGGGATAACGGCGGAGATGTAAGATCGGAGATGCCATCAAGTGGCCTATGAAGCGCCACGTGTCGTGTTCTGGACGAGGCGCTAACGGATGGCGCAGATGGAACTCGGGGAAGATCTGATGGCTGAGGTCAATGAGCGGCGTGGAGAGACCTGGGCCGTTGGATCAAGAGGCCGATCCAACGGTCGGAAGGGCAGGCGGAGAAGACAGAAGAGGCGGGGCCACGTGGCTCGCCCAGATTGGGCCACGTGGCCCAATCAGGTTATTGCAAGAGTATTTTTTGATTTTTGAGGGCTTATTTGGTCGAATTTGAGAAAACTCAAAACATGAAAGTTGTAGATCTTGACGAGATCTACAAGTTTCATGTTGACCAAAACTCGAAAAGAGATCAAACAAGAGCCCGAAATATTTTTGAGGGTATTTTTGAGTCTAAAAATACCACGATTTTTGTTTTGCCATTTTTTTGTGATTTTTAATTTATTTAGGACTCTGTTAATTATTAGACAATAACAGGGATTTATTGACAAATACTTAAGCAAGGGGGTTAATTATGAGAAATAAAGATGATGAAACTGAGGTTCATCACCCCCCTATACTTAAACTATGCTCGCCCTCGAGCATCAAAAAGAATGACTAAGCTGGATTAACCCCCTTGTGCATGTGAATACAGGATCCAATCTGATCAAGTCGACTCGGCTTCAGAGATCCAAAATTTTAGAGTTCAACCCAGCCTTAATCAAGAGGCTTCCAATTCCTCTACTTCTCTAGACTCTCTCTGATGTACATATAAACTAAAGGATATGAGTTTAGTGTTGACTGCGATTCTGAGAGTAGAGTCAATTTGTCACCAAAAATCTTGGTTTGAGAAAATCTCCTAAGGACCCAATCCTCAACACTAGGGAATAAATCAAATCTTGCATTCAGTCTACCGTCTCTTTAGTTGTCAGACTTAGAAAATGTAGATGGCAGGCCAGAAAATGGAGGGCATAGGATTGTGTCAATTCTTCTCTCCCTCTCATTGGAACAAGGATTCTCTCTAGTGCCATTTTACGCAACACATTTTTTTGGTGTTGATCAGTGCGTCCGTCAAGAGAAGTTGGAGCCGTCTGCACTTGTTTTCCTGGGAGTACACCGGGGTGTGTCTCTTTTGAGTACCTATCGTACCTTCGACACCCAGACTTGTAGCATTTACGATGCAGAGCCCTTTTTTGGTGCAAGCCCGACTCCTGGTCCTAATAGCGGTGGTCCAAGTGGACACTTTGAAAAATTTTGGGAGCGCTCGCCTTTGGTGGAAGCTCTTTGATATTTGACTTGGTGGAATGAGAGCTTTTCTTTGAATTTCATTGACTTGTAAAATTTGTGGCTAGCTCCACTGCTTTTACCAAGAGTTGGCGCACACTGATCAACAATTTTTATTTATTTTTCACACCCAGGCACTTAGGATAATGTCAAGAGATTAGTATAAGAATCAAGTTCTCATACTGGCTAATATTGCTGACACTCAGGTTTCCTGAAGCCTCCAAAGATTTTATCCCATCCTCGAGCATCATTAGATCAAATCCAAACTTGACTTTCTCATCCCAATCCCTCAGGTGAAAAATCAACTCATCTCAATCAAAACCGCAGTCGTGCATGTGATGTGCTGATCATATTCTCTTTGTCTGAGACTAAGCATGGAATATAGCATGCAGATCTAGAAACTTAGGGGAATGTGGATGATTAAGTCTAAGACCCTGATGACTAAGGTTGGTTAACCTAAAAATCTCAAAGACTTCTAAAAGCTAAGTCTTCTTGACCAAATCAGATCCCGGGTGGAAGTGAAAATGTAGAGGACTAATCCAACTTCTTCATTCAAGACACTTTTTTTTTTAACTTCAAGAGATATTAGAACTTCCTAAGCTCAATTGAGCATCCGCGGTTCAGCCAGTATGGATGTAAGTACAGGCCGAAGCCCGTTGCTTGAGGACGAGGCCTTGCGCGATGTCCTCTAAACCATCCAATCTGCTAAGGGCGAACCCTCACTGAACGCGGCTGACTTAATTGGGCTTAGTTAGTCATTAATAGCTCCTAAAGGTTTTTAGGGTTTTTCTGATTTTTATGGATTTTAATAAAGTTAAAACACAAGTTAGACTCACACTTTCTTGAAAAGAGACGGCAATTTTTCAAAACCCATGTCACACAAAATAAAAATTTTCAAAACATTTTCAAAAAATCATTTTCGAAAATATTTCTATAAAAATAGTGTAACATAATATCGAAAAACCGCGAAATCCTTTGAGTTTTCTTAGCCCAATGAATTTGACCTTAGCCAAAAAGTTTTTAATTTTTTCAAAAATTTCAGTTTTATAGCTAAAGTAAATATACAGTATATACGGTATACCCCCCTATACTTAAACTTTGCTATGTCCTCATAGCATAAGAACATAGGTCCATTTAAATATAAAAGAATATACAGGAGCTAAGAGGGGCCCCCCTATACTTAGGTTAGAAATAACCTAAGTATAAAGGCAAGAAAGGAAGAGTGGAGAAAATCACGGGGACTTGGGTCCCCCCTATACTTAGGCTGAGATTAGCCTAAGTATAAAGATGGAGATTGATGTTGGAAGGGACCCAAGGTGAACGAAGAAGAGGGATGGATTCACAAATGAGCGATTTTGAATCTTTTAGATGAAATGGAGTGACTACGGTTTTGGGGTTGTGTGTCGCAAAATATACGGCTCAATCAAGCAAGCAAACCCTTAATTTTCACCAACTCACACATGAAACCAACCAAGGTTGGTCAATTATCTTGTCTGTTTTATTGGTGATAAAGCCTTAGATATTTACGCAAAGAAAAGATGTGAAGTGAAAAAATCATTGCGTAAGCGAGGGTATTGCTCTCCCAAAACCGAATTTTACTCCATTTTTTTGGTTGACTTGCAATTAACAGTCCCAATTTTATTTTTAAAATGTCACTGAATTAAGGTTAGCCATCAATCAGAAAATCATCGTCTACCGTTCGTTTCATTTTCCATTTATCCTAGGTGATCAATCTAGAAAAATGAAAGCCGAGAAAAACATGTATTCGATGAAGAAAAACGCGATCGAGGCTAAATGAGAAATCATGCAGTGAATTGACGATAAAAACCGCGAAAAATCTGGGGCCGTTTTGAAAACTCAAATCCAACATGTATGCAAGTCGAAAAAGCCGCACCTAATCATGCATCTATTAGCGGTGATTAATCTTCATGAATTTTAGCTAAGTGATGCGAGATTATGTGCGTCTTTATTTAGAGTGTGTCCTAACCTACGATCAAGCACATAAGATAAAAAATGAAATGAGCTCGGAGAGCCGCGTGCCTAATCCTAAGTCGACACTCAAGTGGGGACGATCCCCACACAACCACGTTCGTCCGATTACAATCGCGAGTCTTCGATCGAAGACCGCTGTAAGAGACGAGTTTATTAAAAATTACATGCGACACATATTTTTTTTTTCTTTCTTCCTTCTTTGCTCCAAGCATGCTCCTGCGGCTCCTCGCAGCGGGGAGTATCCTGCTCCTCGCCTCCTTGATCCATCAAGGGCCCTGCCACAGAAACAATCGTTAGAGATCAAATAAGAGAGAAAAAATTTTATATGCAAAATAGATGAGTAATTGACCTATAAAATGAAACACTAAATCAAACACACAAAAATCCAAAAAATAAAAGAAATGAGCCGTGTCCCCGGCAACGGCGCCATTTGATGAACCGAAAAATCGGCCCTTTAATAATGCTAAATTAGCACCTTAAGATGTCGAAGCAGTCAGGCCGATTTCGGGTCATCAAAAGATCACCTTGTTTAAATATGTATGATAATGAATCAAAACGAGGCGATCGTATTTATTTTTACTTGGTAAGATACCAAGGTCGAACTCAGGGACACGAGCCTCTCTCGTATTAATCAGATTTAAATGTGTTTAACTAAGTGTTGAAATGAAGTATATAGGTCAAATGATGAAAATCCTATAGGCCAAAGTAATGCATAGACACAACATGACAATGAAATTAAAATTAAACATGCATTTTTTTTAAACATTTTTTAATGCAAATGAATGGACATGCAAAGCAAATGATATGCCCAAAATAATAGTTACTTGAGCCATAAGAAAATCACGAGTCAATCCGAGTTGAAATAAAGGAGTCTCTACTAATATGAAGCACGTAGGCATGATAAATCAAAAAGATTCAAGACACTTCAATAAGAAAATTATACATCACAGTTCATAGTGTCAAATCTAAAATTTAAGCATACCATAATGAAGAGGATGAGACGAGCTTTAAAACGAAACTGGAATCAACTTAATCTGAGCTACGAGGCTCAAGATATGCATAAAAGAAAGCAAGGGCATAAATGCAATAAAACATGAAAGATAACTAGCATATAAGTCCCTGGGAAGGGCCAAATTGTAAATAAAATAACCGCGAGGCCTTCCCTGTAAATACCCCATGCGCGTGGGGGTATTTTTGCAATTATTAGAACCCGCAGGGTGTAGATTGCAAAATACCCCAGGCGCGCATGCATAACACGTGATTTCTGGACCTAAATGCAAATTGGAGAAGTCGGCAGGGGTCCTCTGCAATTTTCCCAGGGTAACACGTGCGATGCACGTGCGACCCAGGCTCGGACGGAGGCTCGGTTTCGGCAGAGGCTCGGACGTTGCTTCGGCGTAGGCTCGGAGTAGGCGGAAGCTCCTGCAGGCTCGGAACAGGCTCGGTGGATCCAAGCCTCTGGCTCGGTGGCTACGGCTCGGGTGTCTCCTGGTGATGACGCGTGGCTGAATTGTGTCCATCGGATCGAGATGATCCGACAGACCATTGGCATTGATGGCGTGGCTTCATCGAGACCGTTGGATGGTCGCTGAGATGGGACCATCCAACGGTCACTGTACTTCGTCCTCAAGCCTAGGCTGGCGGCGGCTTTGGGTCTCCGGTGAAGGCCTCCCTCCTCCGCCGCTCTGTCCTGATCATTGTAGACCTCCCCCGAGCTCGAAGAAGGATCGTCGAGGAAGCTCGGAGCCCGGGGAAAGTCCAGAAGCCACGGGCGTAGCTCGTCGGAGCTCGGATGGCCACCGCGAGGACGATGAAGATAGCTCCGGCAGAGCTCCGTCCATTGAATGCTCTTGATGACCTGCACGTTAGTATGATAGCCGAAGCGACGATAGGGAGTGTGGGCGAGTGAAGTGGGAGCTCAGGCGTGTGGAGAATACGGAAGAGCTCGGAGCTCCTCCGCCGCAAGGGCGGAGGAGATGGGTCGGAAGCGCTAGGGGGTCTGGAGGAAGGAGAAGGCGATCGGAAGCGTGCGCGTGGAAGGGGGGATTGTGGCGGATCTGGTAGGGGGAGTAATGGAGGTCGACAACGACCGGGAGCGCCTAATTAAGACAGAGAAACAGACGAAAAAAATCAAGGGAAGAAGAGGAAGCTTACCTGAGCAATGGCGGCGTGCATGGTTTGGGCTCGAGCTCCGAGGAGGAGCTCTGGTCTTCGCTGAACACGGGCAACCACTCCGTGCAGCTCGAGCGGGCCGAGGGCACCGCAGCTCCGCCGATCAAGGCGGAGGGTCCCACCAGGTGGTCTTCGTCGTCTTCGCTCGATCCGGCCACCTCCCCCTGTCACTGGGAGGTGGCGGAGGGCTGGGCGAGCCACCGTGTAAAGGCTGACAGCCGTGAACAGTGGAGGAGGGGATGTATTTGAAGGGTGAAGTTGGCGGAGGTAATGGTGGCCGACGTGGGTTTGTGGTCAGTTGTGGGGCGACTGGAAGGGAGTTGCGGGTAGCGGAGTGCGGTGCGGAAGAGGTGGAGGAATGGGGAAGACCGTGGGACGGTTGGTGAGTGGAGGTGATGGAGGATGATGACGGGAAAAATGGAAGGGGGCGAGTGACGCGAGATGGAAATCGTGGGGAGACGGGGTTTGACGGGAGGTTGACGATGACGCCTGGCCGTTGGATCTGGGGATCCAACGGCGGGAATTTAGGCGCGAATGAGAGGCGTGGATGGAATCTGGGGTGGTGCGATCAGAGGGCGGTGATCGCACCACGTGTCGAGAGGACGGGAAGGCGGAGGCGAGCGGTCGAGATGGATCCTTGCGTCTGATCGAAGGGATGGAATCAGATCCAGGGATAACGGCGGAGATGTAAGATCGGAGATGCCATCAAGTGGCCTATGAAGCGCCACGTGTCGTATTCTGGACGAGGCGCTAACGGATGGCGCAGATGGAACTCGGGGAAGATCTGATGGCTGAGGTCAATGAGCGGCGTGGAGAGACCTGGGCCGTTGGATCAAGAGGCCGATCCAACGGTCGGAAGGGCAGGCGGAGAAGACAGAAGAGGCGGGGCCACGTGGCTCGCCCAGATTGGGCCACGTGGCCCAATCAGGTTATTGCAAGAGTATTTTTTGATTTTTGAGGGCTTATTTGGTCGAATTTGAGAAAACTCAAAACATGAAAGTTGTAGATCTTGACGAGATCTACAAGTTTCATGTTGACCAAAACTCGAAAAGAGATCAAACAAGAGCCCGAAATATTTTTGAGGGTATTTTTGAGTCTAAAAATACCACGATTTTTGTTTTGCCATTTTTTTGTGATTTTTAATTTATTTAGGACTCTGTTAATTATTAGACAATAACAGGGATTTATTGACAAATACTTAAGCAAGGGGGTTAATTATGAGAAATAAAGATGATGAAACTGAGGTTCATCAAGCGACGTGGTAGCGGGCTGAACGGAGGTTGACGAAGGGTTCTAAGCCATTGGATCATGTGATCCGACGGTCGGAGCGAGGCGCTTAAGAGCGGTTGTGATGAGAGCGATTGGGGTGCATCGAAGGGCCCAGATGAAGGCGCCAGCGAGTGGTTCTGATCAAAGCTGGGCAGTCGATCGAGTGGTGATGGAGCGTGCGACGTGTCGTGGTATGGGCGAGGCGTTGGTGAGCGGCTGTGATGAGAAGTAGGTGTCGATCGAAGGGCTGAGAGCACCAAGTGGATTGAGCGGTTAAGATGGAAGAGCTGGAGGCGATCGAAGGGTGCAAGCGCCTCCACGTGGCGCAAGGAGGGAAAGGCGGAAACCATCGACCTGGATGCGATCAGGGCTTTGATCGAACGGTGGATATCACAGCGACAATTGACGGTGGAGATCAAGAGAGAGGAAATGGATCAGACGGCAGCTGGAATCAGGCGGCGTGGCGCGTGGAGATGCGGCCACGTGACTCAACCAGAATGTGCTACGTGGCCCAATCAGATTATTGCGACAAATAAATGAATAAATGAAGGTTAAAACGACCGAATTTGGAAAAACTCAAAACATGAAAGTTGTAGATCTCGATGAGATCTACAAGTTTCATGTTGACCAAAAATGGAGAAGAAGTCAAATAAAGGCACAAAATATTTTTAAGGATATTTTTAAGGCTAAAAACACCACGATTTTTAATTTTGTTATTTTTCTATGTTTTTAATTTATTCAATGACTCTTATAAATACAAGACTTTATCTGGTTTTTATTGACACACATTTAAGCAAGGGGGTTAAAATAAGCAAATTAAGATGATAAAATCGAGTTTCATCACACTCACACCTAAAACAATGGATTGTAGATTAGTGCTTCTAGCCTTGGTTGAATTTGTAGATATTTGTCTGGTGATTCTTATAGTGAAATGAGTTGTAGCTCTATTGCTCATTGCGAAGTGCATCCCAAGTTCACAGGAGAAGGTGAACAAATAGAAAGAATACCCCAAATTTTTAGAAAGTTCCCCAGCCCCACCTCTGGAATTTTTGTGTTATTTTAGTTGTCACATATTTTCTTTCCTTTTAAGTTGCAATGATCTTATGAATTTAGTTAGAATTCTAGAACTAGCAAAAAATGGAAAACCGTGGAACCTTTCCTTTTTCACTTTTCTTAAAGATACTAAATATAATTAAAAAAATCATAAATAAAAATGGTATTTTTATTAAGTACACACTTTAACATATTTTCAAACTAAAAATTATCCACTAATTCAATATAGACCTGATAATATAATTTAATTAAAATTAAGTATTAATTGTGTATTGTTTTTTAAAAAATAGAGAACAACTATTCATGATATTACTTCAAAATAAATATAGTAATTACACAATATGCTAAAAAATCTCATAAATTATATTATAATCCCATATCGTATATGAAAACATAAAAAGAACTATTGTATTTAATTACATATAATCTATTTCAGAAACCTATATTAAAAATAATTCATATAAAATCAATTTTAAAGCTAAAACTCCAGGAACGTTATTGAAATACTATAGATATTACAATATAATTGTGTAATAAAAATTACAAATGAATAGATAATGTTTAAGTTTTAAAAAGATAAAAATAATTATATGATAAAACAAGTAAAGATTTCAATACAAAATTAAATATAAGGCAAAAAGCTTGATATTTTACTATATCAACATTTCATAAATTTAGTATTTGATTGAATCGATATTATAATTTTATACTTTTAAAAATTGTAAAAGAAATTAAACACATTGTAAAAACTACAATCGATTATTAAAAATCATATAAAAATTACATATAATAAATAAATAAACATTATCACTAAATAAAATAAACAGGATTTTTACACTTGTGTCTTTCTGACTTTTTACCAGTAATACTTGAGTCCCTATCTTTGTTGCAATTAAACTTATGCCCTTATTTTCTTGCATCACTAACAATCGTGCCTTCCATTGCTTTAACATTTAGAAGATACGATGGACAATGGATTATTCAAATCAAGGTATTGATAAGAAAGATTATGATTGCACTTGTACCCCCCAACGTAGTTGTGTTATAAAGTATTTCAAAACTCCATTTGCATCACAACCACAACGACAAAGCATGAATTGGAAGCTAAATGCATCCATCACCACCCCTTCACCTCTATCATTGTTGCCTTTTCTCCTTCCACTAGCTCAACTCACTTATCATCATCATCAACAACAATAACTCCTCCATGGCAACTTCGTATACATTATTATCGATGGGAAATTTATTCTCGGAGAAGACAGTAAAGGCAGGGGCTTTGCAACACTCATGAGAGAGTTAGTGCGACGTTTTACAATGGTAGGAGACAAATTACGATCTCAGAGCATGCGTGTAATGAAGTGCTGAAGGTGAAGGGAAAAGGTGATAATTTGAGGAGGTGGCTCATCACGAGGGTTGACGAGGACAAGCACCTTGATTGGTGGGAATCCACTCCATAATCATGCTAGTCCACTCAACTGTGGTCACTTTATTAAAGATAAGGAGAGATATTGTCACAAGACCCTTGATGGTCGAAGGGAGAGGGTACCTAGAGTCGGTGGGTACCATACCATGTCTTTACACATACTACGCTCCACCATGATCACGATGGAAAAGAGAGGAGTGACACCAACTTGGTCGAAGGGGGTAAGCATAAAGGCATCAAAGGACTTGCCCGAAGATGGTGGTTGGTGGGGGAGGGATGGGGTTGGTGTTATACTTGTAAGTCCTCAGCGATCCATTAATGTAGTCAAAGTTATTGTTTTATCATGCCCATCAGAAATAAATGAATAAGCAAATATGAATGCACTTTGTTATTAAAGTCTCTTTATACAATTAGTTTTATGTACAATGGCCATATTGAATACCATGCAACTAGGACACAACTGACTTCAAGCATGTGATATTCAATAAAGATCTCCATTCTGAGGAAGAGATGGCAATATTTCTGTGTAGACTGATTTCCAACCGACTTCTTGATGCATGCCTTCTGCATAGGAACAGAGATTCGGAAATGTTGGAATAATCAAGTCAAAGAGTTGATTTGATGAGGTCGAGATAAACTAAGGCCTGGATCGTAATTGTCACGATCAGGCACACATCCTTTGACCTAAGACAGATATTCATCTATATGCCTGAGTGTGCACATTTGATAGATCAATAGATTGGTGACCTAGCCAAGGTCATATACCGACACGTTGTTGTGCATATGAAGACATATGAGAAGTATGATCTCTCAAAAGGAATCATACAAGTTCATAACTGATGAAACAGAAGATATATCTCACTCATGAGATAATTAGGGGACAAAATCAATTTCACGCATGGTCTATAAAATAAGATACAAATTCGAGATATTAATGTATGCTTTTGGAAAGTATATGATTAATATTCTCACCAAAATATCAAACGAGAAATCTATTGATTTATTTTGAAGAAGACAATCAAACTAGGGTTCAAATTTCAAATATATCAAAGGTTTTCATGTGTGAAGGATGCATGAGTATTGGGAATACTCAGAGTTAACTCTATCATAATAGATCATCTATCATGACACTTCCATTTCAAGGGAGTGATGAAACATGATGGATTTTAATGGCTCCATTTAGCTTGAAGATTTGAGAATTAATTGGATTAATCTCAATTCATTTGAATCCAATTTCTAATTCCAATTTCATTGACCAAATGTTGGAAACAGAAATGGTCATGGAAATGGAAATATATAAGCTTCTTAAGCTCATTTCTAAGCTCCAAAATGATTTATACTTTTATTATAAATGGTCAAGGAAGCTGGATTCAGCTCATCGATACTTTCTCGAGATCACATATAGTGGCTTGCGTTTGGTTGAGCTCATTTAGAGTGTGAAGTGCTCCACTCGAGCTCAATTGATAAGAACATATCAATTTCAAGAAAAAATGGTATAAACCCATAAATTGGATTGATATCCATATTTCAACTCACTATATATGGATAGTATTTCTCCACGGCATTATCTCCAAGTATCTGCACTTGTATCTCATAAGTCCTAATTATATTAGGACTCATACTAAAAGATGTCAATGTTGCTATAATTTTATTATTATATTTTTCATAAGGCTTTTTGTATTTTATTCATAAATTATATTTCATTAATTAATGTGAATGATGATTCACAATGTTTATGAATATGATTCATGTAAATAATACATATGTAAACATGATTTGCATAATATTTCCAAGGTATGAAATTATGTGTGAATTTGATTCATAATAATTTCATAGATGTAAGTTGGATTTACATTTTTCGTACCTGTGAATATGACTCATAAGATATAGGTATTATTTCTATAATTTATCCAATAATGATAATGTGATTATTAAGATAATTGATTGATAAATAAAAGGCAACAACCATTGTTATATTTAGTCAAGATGGGGCATGTACAATGGTTATACACATGGCGTCATTATATTGAGTCCAATTGAGAATAAGGATCTTAATATTGTTGAATTGTTTATTGATTAATCAATTAAGAAATTAGCAACAATCTCATTCCATGTATGGAATTTGTTGGGCATGTATATTGACATTTTTAGCCATGTGAGCCCGAGGCGAACTATTTATACAATAAATGTTAATGTAATCTTTGATATATTAATAACAGTTATCTGTCTGAAATTAATTGAATGAATGCACTATAAGGTCCCTTGGTACTGAAGGATATGAAAAAAAAATCCTTAAGCACATCACGAAAGCGTGATCGTCGTATCGGATACGACGGAGAACGACTAGTCACACTAGTTGTTCGGTGCAGCGGAATTTAAAAAAATTTCTTGCGATGAAACCACATGATCCAAGAACGATTCTCGGATCGTTTCGTCTATAACAACAACAAGTATAATGCAATACCTCTTGAAGCGCGGTTGATCAAGTCTCTAAGAAAAGAGACCTCCTGTCTCAAGTCTGATCGTCGGAGTAACGGCTTGCGAGCGCGGGGATGAGTCGCGGTGTCCTCGCAATCCAAGAAGATGATCCAAGCACGGTTGCTTCTGATCTCGTCGCACGAGATCGAACGTCTCCTTCATGAGCAAAGCACTCCAAGTAGACGGAGAACCGCAGAGCGTCGAAGCGGCGGCGCGGTGGCGTGGGCGTCGACGAGTCTCTCCTCTAGGGTATGGTGGACGGCAACCAAGAAGAGGGAGAGAGAGGGTTGGCGTGTGAGGAGAAAGAGAGAGATATATATATTCTACCAATAGTATGTACTAGAGAGCAAGGTATGCCTCTCTATTTATAGGGTTTTGGGATCCATGGATCTCAATTCATGGGACATATAAAATCAATGGATGAGATTGATTTATGTCAATCCAATGGTCAAGATTGTTGTTGGTAAAAGCCAACAACATTAGGCTAAAATATATTTGACAAAATCAAATATAAATAAATCCTAAAATCACATCAATAAATAAGGAGAGAATATACATGGAGATTACATCTCCATGTACATTCAAGGGGGGACGGTCACCAATTCCATATAGGAATTGGGTGCCGCCCACCTCTTTCCTAAAGGAGGCAATCTCATGGATTTCCATGAGATTGCATGCCTCCTTGATTTTCTCCATTATTTATTTCCAACAACTATTTGTTGGGATTTTATTCACCAAAAATAATTCTCAATTAATTTTGGGAATATTGCAATCTTGACATTGGAAAATTGTGAATCACATTCACAACCCAAAATAAAATATAATTTACATTTTCAATTAATTAAACAATGTGTATCCAATACACATTAATAATTAATCTACAAATATAAATTATAATTATCTCTCTCTAATACATTATAAATCACATTTATAATATATTATGAATAATTGGATATTACTATCCACATTATTCTTATCCAAAAAAACTAAATCACATTTAATTATATTGGACAATTCCTCATACATCATGATGATCAAATCACATTTAATCATCAATTTCTCAATGCTTAGATCTTATGGAATTTTTCTTAAACCATTTAAGAACAATTCTATTTCTCCTCAGATACTTGGAGATAAGGACAGGGCGATTGTATTGTTCCACGTATAGTGACTTGGATATTGAGATCATATCTCAAATCCAGATCCCATGGACCTCTCATAGATGCTTGATTAAATCAAGACCGTAAACCTAATCTTCTCATTGCATCTGAATCTCATTCAGATCAATGTCCAGTACATGGACTAAGATTAGGTCACTTCTCTAATGAGAGGAGTCACTAAAATCCAGACCTGTGTCATCACTCCCTCAGAATGGAAGCGTCATGGTTATACAATCGTTTATGATCAAATCACCCTCAGGTATTCCTAATACATGTACATCTTGCATACTGGAAGACTCATGATAATCCTGGAGATATAGATCACTTTTACACTGTCATATTCATAGTCTGATCATTAAGTTTCTCAATCTTGGTCCTTGGGATATGGTGCAGATCATATGCTTTCACAAAGCATGTATCTTACCTTCAAATTCATGCCATGCTTCTAAAGCATGACGACCATGCATGGAATTTGATCAATCCCAATACCTCACGAGTGAGCTCATGTCTCTCGGTTCACAAGTGAACATGTATGATCCCTTTGAGAGATCGTATTACTCATATGCCCTTACATGCACACCAGCTCGCCGGTGTATAGACCTTGGTTAGGTCATCAACCTATTGGTCTGCCAAATGTACATACTCAGACATATAGCAACACATTTGTCTCTGGTCAGAGAATGTTTGCATGTGATGTGACAGTATTCATCATAGGTCTTTGGTTATCTCAATCTCGTTAAGCCAACCCATTGACTCAACTAATCTGATACCTCTGAATCACTATTCCCATGCAGAGGACCTGCATCAAGAGGTCGATCAGATATCAGCCTAATGAGAAAGGATTGCCATCTCCTTCTCAGGCTGGAGATCATCGCTTGTCAATCATTGATGATGCTTGATGAGTCCTCTATCTAACTCCTTAGATATTCATCCAAGCATCAGCCTCTATGATTCATTCAATGAATCAACAGATGTATGATTATCAAGTTGGCCATGGTACATAACTCTAATTGTACAAAGGGACCTTATAGTGCATTCACTCATTCAATATCAGAAAGGGAGTGAAACATAATCAATAACTTTTATTGATAAATCATTTATTATAATAACATTTATTGTAGGAATGGTTCGCCTCGGGCTCACATTGCTAACAATCTCCCACTAGCCCTCAGAACCATTCAGGAACAATCCTTAAACCCATACTCATTACATGCTGGTCAAAAACTTTCTGTGTCAGAGGTTTGGTAAGAGGATCAGCAACGTTGTCGGTAGAGACCACCTTGGTGATGATGATGTCACCACGCTTTTGAATCTCCCGAATGATGTGGTATTTCCTTTATACGTGCTTGCTCTTCTGATGCCATCTAGGTTCCTTTGCCTGGGCAATGGCTCCCGTGTTATCATAGAGTAGCGGGATGGGAGTATCAGAAGAAACTACGCCAAGCTCCAGCACGAACTTGCGCAACCACACCGCCTCCTTTGCAGCATCTGATGCGGCAATGTATTCAGCTTCTGTTGTTGAATTTGATGTAGTGTCATGCTTCTTGCTTCTCCAGCTCACAACACCACCATTCAACAGGAACACAAACCCCGATGTCGACTTTCGATCATCAATATCTGATTGGAAGTCAGAATCTGTATATCCCAAGACTTGGAGATCACCATCTCCATAGACCAAGATGTAATCTTGTGTCCGTCTTAGATATTTAAATATATTCTTTATAGTATTCCAGTGTTGTTCTCCATAGCATGATTGGTAACGACTTACCACTCCCACTGCATGGCAGATGTCTGGGCTAGTACATGGCATACATTAAGCTTCCTACAGCTGATGCATAAGGACATCCAGCCATGGCTTTCTTTTCCTCAACAGTTTGAGCAGTCGTTCCTTTAGACAGGTGGATACCATGTATTAAGGTTAGGAATCGTTTCTTGGAACTATCCATACAGAATCATTCAAGAATTTTCTTAATGTATCCATGTTGTGACAATCCCAATATCCTCTTCTCTCGGTTTCTGAACAACTTCAGACCCAAGATGTAAGAGGCTTCTCCAAGATCTTTCATCTCAAAGGTATGGGACAACCAAACCTTCACACTAGTCATCGTCCCTGTATCATTCCCAATGATAAGGATGTCATCTACATAAAGCACGATGAACACAATGGCGCTCCCACTAAGCTTCTTGTATACACAAGGTTCATCAGGATTCTGTACAAAATCATAACTCTTAATGGTTTCGTCAAATCTGATGTTCCAGCTACGAGAAACTTGCTTGAGCCCATAGATGGATTTCTTCAGCTTGCATACTTTGCCATCCTCAGTCATGAAGCCCTGGGGCTGCTCCATGTAGATATCCTCCTCGAGGTATCCATTGAGGAAAGCCGCCTTGACGTCCATCTGCTAGATGTCGTAGTCAAGATATGCAGCTATAATTAGTAATGTCCTGATGATTTAAACATAGCCACAGGAGAGAATGTCTCATCGTAGTCGATGCCTTCTCTCTGTGTGTAGCCCTTGGCTACGAGCCGTGCCTTGAAAGTCTCTACTTTCCCATCAGGTCCCCTCTTTCTCTTGAAGATCCATTTGCATCCAATGGGTTTCACCCCTTTAGGCGGATCCTCTAGGGTCCATACACCATTCTTATGCATGGAGTCGATTTCTGACTTCATTGCTAGCATCCATCTATCCATGTCATGATCCGCGAGTATTTCATCAAATGAAGTAGGATCATTGTCAATCTCACTTGACACGTGGAATCCATACCTTTCAGGTGGTGCAACCACCCTCGAACTCCTTCGAAGAGGTATGGGTGTTTCATCTTTATTTATCTCTTCAGTTTCTGGTTCAGGAAGCTCAGAATCCTCAGGGGATTCAATGAGTTCCTTTACTTCATATTTATCTTGACCCTTAAGGAAATCATTCTCCAGAAATTTCACATCTCTGGAAACAAAAGCCTTCTGAGTCTTAGGGTCATAGAGTTGGTATCCAATACCATCTCTAACATACCTAATGAAGTAACACTCACGAGAGCGAGATTCTAGCTTACTTACATCCACATTCTTCGCATGAACCAAGCAACCCCAAACCCTCAAGTGATTAACACTAGGTTTGGTTCCATACCAGAGCTCATGAGGAGTCTTAGGTACAGATTTGCTAGGAATCTTATTCATGATATATATTGCAGTCTCTACTGCATATCCCCAGAAACTAAGTGGTAAATGTGCTTTGCTCATCATTGAATGAACCATATCCATGATGGTTCTGTTGCGTCTTTCAGCAACACCATTAAGTTGGGGAGTTCCAGGAGCAGTGAGATTGGAAATAATTCCATTCTCTTTAGGTATTCCTTGAATTCATCTGAGAGGTACTCGCCACCTCGATCAGATCGAATTCGTTTAATCTTCATATCGGTTTGGTTCTCAACCAAAGCCTTGAATTCTTTGAACTTATCAAAGATTTCAGATTTATGACGTAACAGGAAGATAAACCCGTATCGCGAATGGTCATCAATAAACGTCAAATAATATCGATATCCTTTTCGAGCCGCGGTACTGAAGGGACCGCACACATCAGTATGTATTAGGTCAATAATACCTTCGCATCTTGTAACCTTGTTAAGGAAAGGCATCCTGGTCATTTTTCCTTGAATGCAATTCTTGCAAGTAGGTAAAGATTGAACCTGTAGAAAATCTAAAGGTCCATCCTTAATAAGTCTATTGATCTTATCAACAGACAAATGACCAAGCCTTTGATGCCAAATCTCATTCGAAAGATTTTCATCCTCCCTAGATCTTTTAGGG
Organism: Ottelia alismoides; assembly: GCA_037367405.1. Classification (NCBI taxonomy): domain Eukaryota; kingdom Viridiplantae; phylum Streptophyta; class Magnoliopsida; order Alismatales; family Hydrocharitaceae; genus Ottelia; species Ottelia alismoides. The sequence goes on from JAZKJV010005676.1 coordinate 23,649, forward strand.
TTTTTATTAGTGGTTGTGACATTCATAACACATTTATCAATGCCCAATTCATAGAGTTCTCCAGAAGTCAAAATACCATCTGCAATATATTTATCATAACGATTTATGACTAATTTATTACAGAACAGGAACGAATATCCAAATCTAACTAGCTTAGATACAGATATTAAATTCCATCTGACTTCAGGTACATAAAGACACTCTTTAAGTACTAGGACTCTTCCACTAGATAATGATAGCCGACAAGTCCCGACGGCGACTGCTGCAACACTTGCATCAGATCCCATCTGGATGACTATCACCCCTTCTTCTAGTTTTCTAGTTTCCTGAAACAAATGCAACAAATTGCATACATGAACAGAAGCACCAGAATCAACAACCCAACTTCCTTATCGTCCAACGAGAAAGCTGGTTTCAATGATAAAATTAGATTTCATACCTGTTGGGCCTTTACATTTGTCGACCGACTTCAGGTAATCCGAGCAATTATGCCCCCAGTGCCCCGGCTTTTTGCAGTGGTGACAGACGTCGGTTTTCTTAGACGCTATTAGAGTGGATGCATTGGAAGACGAGCCAACACTTTGTCCCTTCTTCTTTCTCTTCTGGGCCGGGCCCTTCCGAGAACCATGCTTCTGACCACGCTTCCCTCTGACCTGTGCAACCATTGTACTGCCAGCGGGACCATCTTTCTTCATCACGTCTTCTGCAGACTTTAATGCAGCAAGAAGCCCATCATTTGTCAGTTCCATCTTGTTCATGTGGAATGACACCACAAAGTTATTGAAAGACTTGGGCAACGACAGCAGAATGAAATCAGATTGCATGTCTGCATCCATTGTTGCCCCCAGAGTCTCCAGCTCTGATAAGTACCCAAACATTTTGAGTACGTGCTCACGGACCGAAGTCCCTTCCTGCATCTTGCAGCGAACGAGTTCTTTCATAACATTGTACCGCTGGGTGCGGTTAATGTCACCAAACATATCTTTCAGATTCTGCATGATTTCTTGGCAAGTACTCATCTCCACATGTGGTTTCTGAAGAACATTGGAGAGAGAACCCAAGATGTAGCATCTAGCCAAGACATGATCCTCATCATACTTTTCATTGTATGCTTTTTCTTCCTTAGATTTAAGGTTTTCATGCTTGTCTTCTGAGAGCACATAACTGATGCGCTCAGCCGAGAGTACAAGCTCCAAATTACGGATCCAATCCGAGTAATTTGGTCCAGTCAATTGGTTGACTTCCAGAAGCCTGCTCAGTGGGTTCATGGACTTCATTTTGTGAAATTGAGAATGCACTATATTAGAACGTATAATCATATTTGATTAAGGTTTTTAAATCAAATTATTCTTGCATTGTCAACTTTGAAAGTCCATTCCCTTAATCACTTTCAAAGCAAGAGATATACTTACCGCTCTATCTCAAGCAAGAACTGGGATCTCCTCTTTATCTTTGTTACATCTCAATAATATGAGAAACTGCAACTCCAATAAAGAGAAGCGGGAACACATTCCGCCTTGCAAGTCCAATCTTGCATCTCTCAATTCGGTCTTTAATGCCCGGGCCCACCATCCCTAAGGTGATGTTGACCTGTCATTAATTGAACCAACCGTCAACAGGAATAGAACTCGTTATGTGCAATCCAATATCGCCCCAATAATATGAGGATCTGATATTGGGGTCACTACGCATACGGCCTTACTCTTTCGAGAAGCAAAGAGTCCGATTCAGATGCGCTTTCATATAGGAGCTGTCACTTCGTACAGGCGTCTCCTATATACAATCCCCGGCGATGGAAACCCTTCGCCTTGACGGGAGACCATGGATGGAACTTATGTGATCCTCCACCTCTTATTCAAATTTAATTAATTATCATGAATCACATTCATATAATTAATTCTTCCAAGGGAATTATCAACTCTAATCATATTAGAGTATTTCAATTGGACATAATTAATTTAATCATATCAAATTAATTATCAATCCAATTCAATCAATCAAACTTGATTGTTATACTTGAATATATATGGTATTATTCTCAAAGTACGTATTAATTTGTATTTTAATAATTAGAAAAATACAACTTGATTTCTTCGGCATTATCCAGTCCCTACCTGCTGTCATAGCCAGTACCTGCGAGAGTGGGATGGACCACATACGTTGCAACCCGCTATCCCAGCGTCTCCGACTAGACACCATATCCGCCTCGGGAAAAGATAATGCCAAATAGATCAATTTGTACTTGAGATGATCATCGGTTCTTCAACCGAAATTATACCATATAGTAATCAAAACAATTTTGATTATAAGGAAATTTGCTAGACAAATTCCCAATCCTATTCAAGCATGGAGTTTGATGATTGTGTTTCCAATTATGATCTAGATCAAATATAATCAATTAATTGGTTGGGGCCAAGTCAATTAAGAAAATAATCATCTTCCAATATTTCTCAAATATTTCCCACAATTATTTCTCGAAATTAACAATTAATTTCATTAATTGACAATCACATGGTTCTTGATTAAGACTGTAATTTCAGCAGTGACCCCTACTTACTAAAATTAGCATATCTCAATCATATTAAATCCAAATTAGACAAAATCAATTTTCATAGATTGCTAATTTGATTTAGGACAGAACTCAAGTGATGTTTCATGCATTTCGAGGCAAGTCTAAACAGTAATTAACTCTTTAACCACGTTAAGATTTGCAGTTCCAGCAACAGTGCATACATGTTTATTAAAACGACCATATCTCGAGCATACGAAATCCGATTTACGCAAACTCAGATCCTATGGTTTCCTTATTTAATGGAAAATAAAATCCAATAAATAAATCGTGCTTAAACCTTTTAAACATGGCCGAAATTATTTACTAAACAGATCTGCGAAATCAAATGCGATAAAAAACTTTTGCGACCTTAACAAACCCAAGTCGTCCTCGGTTAGCGGATCGTATCCAAAACCATCGACCTAAGGCTCTGATACCACTTGAATGATATGGAAAAAAAATCCTTAAGCGCATCACAGAAGCGTGATCGTCGTATCGGATACGATGGAGAACGACTAGTCACACTAGTTGTTCGGTGCAACGGAATTTAAAAAATTTTCATGCGAAGAAACCACATGATCCAAGAACGATTCTCGGATCGTTTCATCTATAACCACAACAAGTATAATGCAATACCTCTTGAAGCGTGGTTGATCAAGTCTCTAAGAAAAGAGACCTCCTGTCTCAAGTCCGATCGTCGGAGTAATGGCTTGCGAGCGCGGGGATGAGTCGTGGTGTCCTCGCAATCCAAGATGATCCAAGCACGGTTGCTCCTGATCTCATTGCACGAGATCGAACATCTCCTTTGTGGGTGAAGCACTCCAAGTAGACGGAGAACCGCAGAGCGTCGAAGCGGCGGCGCGGTGGCATGGGCGTCGACGAGTCTCTCCTCTAGGGCATGGTGGACGGCCACCAAGAAGATGGAGAGAGAGGGTTGGCGTGTGAGGAGAAAGAGAGAGAGAGACATATGCTACCAATAGCATGTACTAGAGAGCAAGGTATGTCTCTCTATTTATAGGGTTTTGGGATCCATGGATCTCAATCCATGGGACATATAAAATCAATGGATGAGATTGATTTATGTCAATCCAATGGTCAAGATTGTTGTTGGTAAAAGCCAACAACTTTAGACTAAAATATATTTGACAAAATCAAATATAAATGAATCCTAAAATCACATCAATAAATAAGGAGAGAATATACATGGAGATTACATCTCCATGTACATTCAAGGGGGGACGGCCACCCATTCCATATAGGAATTGGATGCCGCCCACCTCTTTCCTAAAGGAGGCAATCTCATGGATTTCCATGAGATTGTATGCCTCCTTGATTTTCTCCATTATTTATTTCCAACAACTATTTGTTGGGATTTTATTCACCAAAAAATTCTCAATTAATTTTGGGAATATTGCAATTTTGACATTGGAAAATTGTGAATCACATTCACAACCCAAAACAAAATATAATTTACATTTTCAATTAATTAAACAATGTGTATATCCAATAGACATTAATAAGTAATCTATAAATATAAATTATAATTAGCTCTCTCTAATACATTATAAATCACATTTATGATATATTATGAATAATTAGATATTACTATCCACATTATTCTTATCCAAAATAAGTAAATTACATTTAATTATATTGGACAATTCCTCATACATCATGATGATCAAATCACATTTAATCAACAATTTCTCAATGCTTAGATCTTATGGAATTGTTCGTAAACCATTTAAGAACAATGATATTTCTCCTCAAATACTTGGAGATAAGGACAGGGCGATTGTATTGTTCCATGTATAGTGACTTGGATATTGAGATCATATCTCAAATCCAGATCCCATGGACCTCTCATAGATGCTTGATTAAATCAAGACCGTAAATCTAATCTTCTCATTGCATCTGAATCTCATTCAGATCAATGTCCAGTACATGGACTAAGATTAGGTCGCTTCTCTAATGAGAGGAGTCACTAAAATCCAGACCTGTGTCATCACTCCCTCGGAATGGAAGCGTCATGGTTATACAATCGTTTATGATCATTCACCCTCAGGTATTCCTAATACATGTACATCTTGCATATTGGAAGACTCATGATCATCCTGAAGATATAGATCACTTTTACAATGTCGTCTTCATAGTCTGATCATTAAGTTTCTCAATCTTGGTCCTTGGGATATGGTACAGATCATATGCTTTCACAAAGCATGTATCTTACCTTCAAATTCATGTCATGCTTCTAAAGCATGACGACCATGCATGGAATTTGATCAGTCCCAATACCTCACGAGTGAGCTCATGTCTCCCGGTTCACAAGTGAACATGTATGATCCCTTTGAGAGATCGTATTACTCATATGCCCTTACATGCACACCAGCTCGCCGGTGTATAGACCTTGGTTAGGTCATCAACCTATTGGTCTGCCAAATATACATACTCAGACATATAGCAACACATCTGTCTCTGGTCAAAGGATGTTTGCCTGTGATGTGACAGTATTTATCATAGGTCTTTGGTTATCTCGATCTCGTTAAGTCAACCCATTGACTCAACTAATCTGATACCTCCGAATCACTATCCCCATGTAGAGGACCTGTATCAAGAGGTCGATCAGATATCAGCCTAATGAGAAAGGATTTCCATCTCCTTCTCAGGCTGGAGATCATCACTTGCCAATCATTGATGATGCTTGATGAGTCCTCTATCTAACTCCTTAGATATTCATCCAAGCATCAGCCTCTGTGATTCATTCAATGAATCAACAGCTGTATGATTATCAAGTTGGCCATGGTACATAACCCTAATTGTACATAGGGACCTTATAGTGCATTCATTCATTCAATATCAGAAAGGGAGTGAAACATAATCAATAACTTTTATTGATAAATCATTTATTACAATAACATTTATTGTAGGAATGGTTCGCCTTGGGCTCACATTGCTAACAGGTACAATTAAAGTTATATACAATGGCCATCTTAATGATCATACAACTGTTGATTCAATGGTTGAATCATAAAGGATGGTGCTTGGACGATATCTAAGGAGTTAGATTGAGGACTCATCAAGCACCGTCAAATGATTATTAAGAGATGATATCCAACCTGAGAAGGAGATGAAAATCCTTCTTTAAAGGTTGATATCCGACTGACCTCTTGATGTAGGTTCTCTGCATGAGAATAGAGATTCGGAGGTATCAGATAAGTTAGGTCAAAGAGTTAACTTAACGAGATCGAGACAACCAAGACGTATGTCATATACTGTCATGATATAAGCATGCATCCTCTGATCGAAGATAGATGTATTGCTATATATTTGAGTATGTACATTTGGCAGACCAATAGGTTGATGATCTAATCAAGGTCTATACACCGACGAGCTGGTATGTATACAAGGGAATATGAGTAATACGATCTCTCAAAGGGATCATGCATGTTCACTTCTGAATCGGAAGGCATGAGCTCACTCATGAGGTATTGCGACCAATCAAATTCCATGCATGGTCATCTTGCTTTGAAAGCATAACAAGAATTTGTAGGTATGATATATACTTTTGGAAAGCTTATGATCGATACCAACTCCCAATGATCGAATGAGAAACTTAATGATAAAACCTTGAAGAAGACAATCTAAAAATGATCTAAATCTTCAGCTTTATTTTAGGTCTTCTAGTATGCAGTATGTACTAGTATTAGGAATACTCGAGGGTGATGCGATCATAAATAATTACATAACCATGATGCTTCCATTCTGAGGAAGTGATGAAATATGTGTGGATTTCAGTGCCTCCATTCAATGGAGAAGTAATCTGATTTTAGTCCAATTGTTGGATATTGATCTAAATATGATTCAGATGCAATGAGAAGATTAGTTTGAGAGGTCCCCGAGATCTGGATTTGAGTTATGATCTCAATATCTATATCGTTGTACGTGGAACATACAATGGTCATGTCCTTATATCCAAGTATATCCAGAGAAAGCGCATTATTCTCGAAAGAGTTTAAGAATAATTCCATTGTTGTATTGTATATCCGAGCATTGAGACATTGATAATTAAATATGATTTAATTATCATAAATAATATGAATATAATTCATGTTATTTAGATGAATGAGGATGATGAACCAAAATAATTAAATGTTCATGGATATGAATAATGTGGATAGTACTATCCATATTAATCATGTATATTATAAATGTGATTTATTATATATTACAGAGAGCTACTTGTAAATAGTATTTATAAATTAAATGTTGATGTGAATTGGATTCACATTGGATAATTAAATGAAAATACAATTCATATTTTTGGCTATGTGAATATGATTCACAAATTCCAATGCCATGATTAAATTTTTTACAAAATAATTCAGAATTATTTTTGTAAAATAATATGCAATAAAAGATGTTGCATATAATGAAGTATTATATGACATATCAAATCTCACATAATAGAAAGGAGAACCCTTCCATATTGGGAGGGTGGACTACCACCCTTGAATTAGGACTCAAGGTGGTCGTCCCCCCTAAATAGAAGGAGCTTTGCCTCCTTCCTAATCCTTCATGGTATATTGATTTGATTGAATTAATTTATATTGATGATTATTTAATATATATATATATATAATTTAATGAATGATTGTTGTAAATTTTTACAACAAATCATGGCCATCGAAAGAAACACAAATCAATCTCAACCATTGATTTTGTGTTGTATATGGATTGTGATCCATGAACTCCCCAAAATATTATAAAAGAAGAGGCAATCCTGGCTCTTCTTATATACAACATAATTGCAAGTCTCTCTCTCTGTCATTCTCATCATACACACCCCCTCTCCCTCAAGAGTGGTTGTTCACCTCTTGACCTAGAGAGAATCGTCGTCATTGCTACACCGTCGTACTGCCACTTCGATCGCTCATGGATCTTCGTCTTCCTCAGTGCTCTTTGAACTTGACGAAATCAGGAGATCCATTGCTTGGGTCTGCATCTTGGATTGTGAGAAGTATGTGTTTCATCAATGTGCTCGCAATCATCTTCTCCATCGGGTCGGACTTGAGACAGGTGGTCTCTTACGTTAGAGGCTTTGATCACAACCATGCTTCAAGAGGTATTCCTTTATCTTCTTTGTGGTCTAGATGAAATGATTCGAGAAGTGTACTTGGACCATGTGGTTTCTTCACTTTAATTTTTTTAAATTCCGCTGCCCTGAGCATCTAGTACGACTAGTCGCTCTCAATCGCATACGATGCGATCTTTACGCTTTTGTAATGTGCCTAAGGTTTTTCCCATAACCTTCAAACACATGGAACCACTATAGATAGTCCTTGAATTGAACTCTTTTGTCGATTTGTTGCATGATTTGCTACTTAAATTAATTGGAGATAAATAAGAAGGTAATTGTATTATTGAACAAAGACTTGGTATTAAGCCATTGATCAACAATCCAAGGGCCATCATTACACACGCCTACTTGAAGAGAAGATTCTTTAATAGGCGTATACAATGTGTATAAAAGGAGAGTAAGACTCTCTCTTTTACTCACTAAAGTTTTTGGAGAGTCTAGTCCCTTAAGAATCTCATGCCTTAGAGAAAGAGAAGAGTCTTGAGTGTATACAACTCATACACGTATCTTCTTGAAGCCCTATTCACGAAGATGACACCCAAGTTTGTGGGAAGCAACGTAATTCATCTCCACGCCCATGAGAGAGACTGTAGATCGGACTTGATTTAGGAAGTCTTTTGCTTCAGAGACTCACGCTTCAAGAAGTAACTTTAATCTCATTTTAATATTCATTAGAATATTAGAAATAATGTTAGGAAAATAGTTCCTTAATTTAATGATTTTGCAAAATACAAATTATTGTGCTGAAATTTCTTGTTCATACGATTAACATCTAATGATTTATGCAAATGGTTTGCTAATTTTCCACATTTCTATGCTATGAAATTCATAAATAATTTACTTCATTTAGTTGGAGGGGCAGAGAGGAGGCTGGGAGCAGGGGGATGCTGTGTACGGGGTCTTGACTGAAGAGGTAGGAGCATGCAAATGTGGCTGGGGGATCCGGGGTGATAATTATGGGACGAAGGGGAGGGGGATTCTAAGCGGGATAGCAATCGAGAGGGGGGTGGATAATGTTGGGAGGGCAAAGTGGGGATCGGAGGAGGCTAGGGAGGGGTGAGTGGTGGGAAAGAGGAAGAAGATGATGGAGGAAGAAGATAAAGAAGAGAAAGATAATTATTACAATCATGTCCCTTGCCATTTTTGCTAATCTTACTTGTGCGTAAAAGTCAACGTCCATTAAGATGGGAAGGAGTTGTAACAAAATAGAGTAACACAAATATTCTTTTGGAAAAAGATAGGTGCATATGGTAATTGCAAAAAGATAGAGTAAGGGTACACATTATTGGCAAAACTCGAAAGGACATGAGTGTAAAAATCATAAAATTAATGATAAATTAAATAAAAAATTATAAAATCATAAAGTACCTAAAAATTTTGGTTGAATATATAACATATTAAAAATGAAATAGAACTATATTCATTATGAAAAATATATATTAAAAGTAGCCAATATAAACAAGATTAAAACCAAACATATATTGAGATTTTTAGTTAAAAAAGATAACTAAAGCATAACAATTCTAAACATAACTTGTATATTAGATCTTCCTATTTCCGAGATTGAATATTTATGAATATGAAGTAAAATTCAAAGTTATCGATGAAAGGGTGGGTTACATCTAGGTATTCAAATATACATACAAGGATACGAGTTCGACAACATTCTTATCCATTTTAAACTCAATATAAATATGAAAAAACATATCTTGTGAATGTTAAAAATCACAGACTATATCCTTAAAATTGGATATGGATACGAAAAGGTTTAGTCGTAATTCAAATAAAAATATTTAACAATATAACCATAATTCAGGTATAAATATTTAACAAACGGATGCATATCCCACATATAATAAATGTCTCCTACCAATTACATTTAGAAAACTATTTTGTAAGGTTGAAATTACTAGATGATTAAATCAAAATTACATTAAGCTACAAATAAAATAAAATAAAAAAGGAATATAAAGCAACATGTTAAGTTATATAACTCGTATAATGTATGTATTTCATACATTTGAAAATGGCTTCAAAATGCAATACATTACGTGGAACATATTTAAATGTATGTTTATACACACTATTATAAGGCTAATAACACATACATAAATTCAAGAACATGGATATCAGTATCCATTAAAAAATATATAATATTGTCAATATTCATATCAGTAAAAAAACATAAAAATGATATTTGTAATGGCAAAAATATCCATATATTTAACTAGATCTGTATCAACTAAAGTAAGAAATAGAAATCCACATTCGCTTTAAAAATGATGGCAAACGAACACTGATATTTTTATGCGGTTGCATTTCTATTCACAACTACAAAAAAAAGCCAAATTAATCAAAACCATGTCATTCTCGTCAGGTAAATTATCTGTTCGCATCTCGAAAACTCGTCGCACGAGGAGTTCTAATTACGATTCGAACACTCATCAAACACCCGTCCGCTGCATCGGGGACTCGTCATCGTCACGATCCATTTCAATCCCTTGCGCAGAAACCCTAATAAAGAAAGGAAAGGAGAGGGGATTGTTGCTGCTCCTCCAATCGAACCCCACCATCTTTCCTGGCTATGTGTGCTGCTCTTTACTCCAGTCCGAACTATTCCTCCATCTACTGCTGGTAAAAGATCCGAAGATTGGGCGCCAAGTCGATGCTCACTCTCCGCACAATCAGAAGGCTCTGCGTTGCTTTCGATACCGTCGCTCTCACCGCAATTGCCGCCGCCATCACTAAATCGGTTTCGAGCGCCAAACGCGATCTCGCAGCGATCTCAGAGTATCCAACTCCGGCAGACTTTCCATTGGAACCCGCCCTCGTGAAGCTCAAGAAGGAGAGGGACCCACAGAAGCTCTTTCAGCTATTCCGGGCCAATGCCACCAACCGCATTGTAGTTGAGAACCGATTCGCCTTCGAGGACACTGTGGCACGCCTCGCGGGTGCTGGGCGGTTGGACCTCGTCGAGGAGCTCCTTGAGCATCAGAAGGCACTGCCTCAGGGGAGGAGGGAGGGCTTCGTGATAAGGATTATCATGTTGTACGGGAAGGCCGGTCTGGTGGATCGTGCCCGCCAGACGTTTGAGGAAATGCCCCTGTTTGGGTGTCGCAGGACGGTGAAGTCCTTCAATGCGACTTTACGGGTCCTTGTGACCGCTAGGTGGTATGATGATGTTAGGGCGCTCTTGAGCAATGCTCGTGATGAATACGGGGTAAGTTTGGATGATATCTCCTATAACGTCGCCATTAAGTTCTTATGTGATGCCGGCAGTTTGGAGGGAGCCTACTTGGCCATGGTTGAGATGGAAAGGAACGGGATCAAGCCGGATGTTGTGACATACACTACTATGATGGCTGCGTCATATAAGAATAACCGGCATGAGATTGGTGACGGGTTGTGGAACTTAATGGTGTTGAAAGGATGCTCACCTAATTTGGCTACTTTCAACGTTAGAGTTCAGTTTTTGATCACTAAATGGAGGGTCTGGCAAGCTAATCACTTGGTTGAGAAGATGATTTCTGCGGGGATAGTAGCTGATGAGGTAACATATAATTTGCTAATCAAAGGATTTTTCATGGTTGGTGATTTTGAAATGGCTAAGCGAATTTTTAGTGCAATGCCTGGAAGGGGTTGTAGGCCGAATAGCAAGATTTATCAGACAATGGTACACTATCTCTGTAAAGCTGGGGATTTGAACTTGGCTTCTAAGCTTTGCAAGGATAGCATGGAGAATAACTGGTTCCCAAGCCTTGTCTCGATAGGCAGATTGTTGGAAGGTCTTGTTGCAATGCCAAATGGAAGGAATGCAATGGAAATCTTTAAGATGGTCCAAAAACGGACGCCTCCATATTCCACCGCAGAGATAATAAATTTGCAAGTGAAATTGCGGCATCACTTGGAAGGTGTCAATTTGGATATTTGAAAATTATCAAAATTGCAATTCCTATCAGGATGTCAGATGGATTTAAGCAGCTATATTAGTTTCTGCATGCACATATCCCCAAAGATATTGCTCCAGACTTTGGCTAATGTCCTGAAATTTGATTGTGGAGATTGGATTTATCAGTAGATGATGGCTATCTGGTATTCTCACGGTCTTCAAAACGAGAACTTATTTTCTGTTTTTCTTCATTTGAATGGCTAAGCTTTTTATTTTTTTTAAACTTTTTTTAGTTTTAACCTCTGATTAGGTGGATGAGAATTCACATTTAAAAAAAGTTTTTTTAGTTTTAACCTCTGATTAGGTTGATGAGAGTTCCCATTTTTTTAAAAAAGCTTTTTAGTTTTATGGACATCTGGAAAATCACTAAGTACCATTTCTCTCTCTAGTAGATATTCGCTATACATGGTTTCAGGTTCAATAAAATGTGCACGAGGAGACAAGGTTTTATTCTCATGTTAGTCGTAGATACTTCCAGTTACATCCGTTGTGGCCTCTGGAAATTGTGATATATTGTTCTTATGAACTACAATATAACCACCGATATTGAAAAATGGGTTTTTATTAATTGTGCCCCTCTGAGATATCGCAATTTCAGTTATACCCCTATCTTTTTGGTAATATCAGTTGTGTCCCTCACTTCTTGCTAATATATCACTTGTGCCCCTCGGGTTAGTGACCGTCCATAACCAACACAAACAGATGTTAACCTCAAGGACACAGATGGAATTAAATTAAAAAAAAGGACAGAAAGGTCCCCCCTCTCCTCCGTCTTCTTCCTCCCTTCTCTTCCCCCATCTTCTTCGTCTTCCTACCCTTCTCCTCCTCTCCAGCCTCCAGCTCGTCCTCCACCACCTCCTCCCTTCGCTCCCAGCTACTCTCTCCGCCCCGAGCTCCTCCCCCTCCGCATTCGCGCCTCCCCCTTCTCCCTTGCTCCTCCCCCATCTCCTATCCATCACCGTCAATCCCCCGTCTTCCTACCCTTCTCCTCCTCCCCAACCTCCAGCTCCTCATCCACCGGCAATGCCCAGGGTAACCTCGGCGCGGTCAACATCACCGACTTACGAGGAGGTAATGTTTGCATCTCATTGCCTCTTTCTGTTCTACGTCATAGTGCTCAATCCTAGTGAATCGTAGCATCTGTTCTGATTTCGCGGCAAACGTGGACGGTTCCAAGATAGAGTCGACATACACAAATTCCGTGAAGCAGATCCCATACAGCATTTCGGTCCTCGATGTGAGCGCGTCGATCGTCTACCTAGGACTCCTCGACGCCCCGTCTGCAAAGATGACCAAAATTACCGGGCTTTTCGAGTAGGCAGGGTGCAAGACGTTCGCGTCGCTAATTTCCTCCTCGGACAGGGGCATATGGAGGATGGAGGGGGAGGTGCGGGTGGAGGGAGCAGCTGGGGACTGGGGGTGAGGGGGAGGAGCTTGGGCGGGTTGGGGAGGAGTTGGGGTGGAGGGGGAGGCGCGGGGGCAGGGGGCGCTGGGGAAGAGGGAGGGCGGAGGGGGAGGTGCGGGGTGGAAGGAGTAGCAGGGGGCTGGGCGTGAGGAGCTCGGGGCGGCTGGGGAGGATCTGGGGCAAAGGGAGATGCGCGGGGGTGGAGGGAGGGCTGAGGGGGAGGGCGGTGGTGTGCGTTGGGGCGGAGCAGCTGGGGGCAGGGGGATGCTGGGGCGGAGCAACTGGGGCAGGGGGATGCTGGGGCGGAGCAGTTGGGAGGGGGGAGGAGGGGATGCTGGTGCTGGTGCTGGTGCTGAGGGAGGAGCGGGGATGGCGGAGGAGGAGCCGGAGGTTGGGGAGGAGGAAGAGAAGGGGAAGGAGGAAGATGATGGAGAAGGTTTCTTGTTTTAGCCCTCCTACCCAAACTATGGTTTGATTCAATCATGGTTAAGTTCAACTCATTGACGGTCAAACTAACGGAAGGGCACAAGTGATAACGGAGAAAGAAGTGAGTGGCACAACTGATATTACCAAAAAGATAGGGGCATAACTGAAATTACGATATCTCGGAGGAGCACAAGTGATAAAAACCCTTAAAAAATCATTCCAGATGAGCTGATACTATGATCAAACTGTACAGGAAACTAGCCATTATTATGTTGTTGTTGCTTATTGATATCCTGGATACATCCATCTAGTTTTGATTATTATCTCTATCTACAATCTCATCCATTATGTTCTTTATTCTATCCATGGTATGTTGTTTCCTTATCACCCCGTTCTCTTCATTTGCTTGCATTTCTTTAAATCTCTTGCACCTGTCTAAAAAAAATATAGCCACGAAGTGTGCATTGTCCTTCGATTAAATTTATGATCCAATAAAAAAATGAGGGTTGTATTTTCATTTCAGTATCTTGTTGAGTTCTTCATATGATTCCTATGATAATTATTCAATTCGTTCATGAACAAATTATTTGGTTACATGTTTAATATTGTTGGTCCATCTTTGCTGAAAGTTCATCCATAAACCTCCTTTATTCTCTCATGCATTTACCTCTATCTCTTTGGATATCGTCGGTTTCACATCCTTCTTAGTTTGGATGCCTACATTCAAGCGACAAAGTGGTGTAGCTAAAACAACATATTTACTAAAAATTTGCTTTGCTCCTGAAAATTCAACTATTCCGCTGCATCCATGTTTCTAAAAACCATCAAAACATGTAGTTTTTTTCTGACATTATTTACATATATATGGCCTCATGAAGGGCAACCCACTCTGACAAACCTTAAAAAGTTTAAAAGAGGAGTTGTCCAATGAGGGGAGCTCTTTCATTGAACTCTTTGGCAAAGGATCATGGTTAGAAGAAACAATTGGAATCTTTTTTGCACATTGTTGATTCAACATGGAATTGATAATCTATATCTTTATACTTGTTATAAAGCTGGGTTTTTCCCAGACCTCTTGACACGTGGATACACTCTCATTTCATTACTTTTCTTTCCAATCTCTCTCCTCTCGATCTCATCTCATTCTCTCTCTTTCTCCACTCCATCTCTCTCCTCTCATTCTCTCTCTTTCTCCACTCCTGTGTTCTCTATCCCTCCCTCTCGATTCTCTCTCCCATTAATTCTCTATTAAATTTCTCTCTCTCCAAAGGCATACCCCCCATCCGATCTATATCTCCCTATTTCTATATTTAGAATAGCTCAAACATTATCTCTCTATATCACCTAATACTTATAAAAAATATTATTTCTGATTCTTCCTTTAATATTTGAATATTTTAAAATAAGTACTAATATTTATAACACTAAATATTATATGTCGTGTTAATTATTTATAAGATATGTCATCATCATAACACAAATCAATTTATTTGACCAACTAATATATTCTAAGCAAATAGTAGTCGATAAAAAAATTTAATTGATATGATTTTTGAAGTTATTATAAGTATAGGACATGGTAATAATTCATAAAAATATTATATTCAAAGCATAAATATCAATTTGATCTTTGTATACACACATACTTATAGGATTATCAAACTATTTCTAGATATCCAGTTTTAACATATATTATCTTTCAATCCAATCTATAAACATTTGCATTGATCTCCACATATTTCACTGCATTTCAGATTGTATTAGATTTATGATACTTCATATTCCAAAATAAATAACATATTCTCATGTTCACAGTTTTATATTGTAGTTTGATCATTGAGACAGATGTGGAGAAAGGGAAATCTGTTAAAATCGATGTGTTTTTTTATATTTTGATCCTAAATTCATCTTCTTTTGATTCCTCATGAGTTTTTGTATTTTAAAATAATAATAAAAAGTATGAGTAAAGTGATCGTGTATGAAATATATACAATGGAAAAAGAAAGAGAGTTATTAATTTTAGTATTTTATCCCCTTCACATTTTTTAAAAAACTAATCTAAGGTATCACATACAAATATATTAATCGACACATGACATTTAAAAAAATCACAAATGCAATGTATGTATGGCCATATATTATTTTGACAATGGTTCGATCCAGTCTGATATTTTACATATTTAAACTTTATAATCCAATTATATCTGTTAGAATGGCAACTCGAATAAGACTAATATTGCGTTGGATTCCTACACAAAATTTCTATTCGTTAATAACCATCAAAAAATTGCATCTTCATTTCTAGATGTGAGATTTTTTAAATTTATTATTAAATAAACTCCAATTAAATTGTAGTTTTATTAGGTATGTCCTTAGTTTTTTTAGATGGAAATTATACTGAAAATTTGACCTAAGTCCAATTATCTTGTTTATTTTCCTTACACTTTTTTCGTGTCAATCATTTTTTAATTAAAATATTACAAGTTAGTATTTAAATTTACATTAACAAATCAATTTATTTTACGCCGCTGCGAAGTACGGGTTACATCCGAATTATGGCTAAAATTAGGGATTTTTTTTAAAATCACGGGTTTCATGAGTCTAATTAAATTATGGTTAGGGTTAGTTGTTAATCAAATTTAAGTTTGTTACATTTTCTAATTTAAAATAATAGCGCACATCATCTTTAATTGATTAATAGGTTGTAAAATTTTAGGCTTTCAAATCAGGGTTTGTTATGTTTCTTTCCTTTTATTGTTTTTTAAAATCATACCCCATTTGGGTGATTATCTAAAGACACTTTATGTTGAAGTTAACCAAAAATTGGAGTGCATATCCTATTTTCTCCCATTCTCCTCCCTCTATGTATCTCCGCATTTTCTTCACCAATATCCCGCTTACAAATGCATTTTCTTCTTCCTTTGAATGATAGAAAAATAGAGACGATGGAGGAGGACGAAGAAAACATGCTTGTAACGCGGGATTTTGGTGGAGAAAGCATGGAGATGCATGGAGGGAAAATGAGAAAGGGAGAGAATGTGAGATAAACTCATATTTTTTTGATTAACTGTAACTTGAAAAAAATCCTAAACAATAGCCCATATAACATTTATATGGAGAGGTGTAATTAAAAAATAAAATAAAGGGAAACAAATACTAACAAACCCTAATTTGAAATCCTAAAAGTAATCAACTCATTATCAATTAGAGATCACATGCGATCTTTTTATTTAGTAAAATTTCGATGGAATCAAATGGGACAAAAATTACAACTAACCTAACTCTTATTTAATTAGGTCCAAATTGGGCGGATGAAAAATTCTAATTTAATAAAAACCATAATCTTATCCTTAATCCTCAATTTTTGCGTTGCATCAACTTTCCGTCATTTTAAAAAATTCATCTCTCCCTGGTCTTCAGTTGCAAGGTGGGCGCGGTGGCGAAAGAGGCGCGCGACGAGGACAGGGGTGGCAGCGTGCGTGCGAACACGATTACGACAACGGTGGAAGCTCGCGCGAGGAGGAGGAGCTCCACCGGCAGAAACGAAGGTGGGTGGTTAAGGCAGGGAGGAAACCGCGGGTGCGTCACAACGAGGAGGCCACTGGATGGTGAGCTCAGGATGGTGAGGAGGATGGCGCGACAACCGCGGACGGAGGCACGAAGGCACAACTGGAGCTGCGGTGGCCACAAGGTAGAGGGGCGTCTTGGAGAGGTGCAGTGGCCACGAGGCAGAGGGGTAGCCTGGAGGATGGCGTCAGCAACTGATGGAGGCGTGAAGGCACTGTTGGAGTTGCAACCTTTTTTATTTTTTTGGTTTGATTTTATTTTTAAAAATTTTAAGCAGGGAATTAAATAAAGATTGAGATGAAGAGGTGGTGATGATGATAATGAAGAGGTGGTGTTGATGATGTAAAAAAACGAAATACAACAACGATGATGGATGATGAACGATGGTGAATGATGAAGGTGGTAATGGTGTCAGGTGATAAAAAATGATTGTATGGTAAGACAACAAGAAAAAATGTTTAGCTAAAATAAAATAACAAGGAAAATGAGAGGGAATACTTACCTGAGATTTCGCTGGGAGTGCGAAGCAGCTATGCTGAACTCCAGTTATGGCCTCGAGTGGCGTGGCAGAGGCGTTGCGAAGCTGAGCGAGCTTAACGGGATACTCACTACGCGAGGACGGTGGTCATCGCGGATGTCGCCTGAAGGAGGTCGTCGCTTGAGGAAGATGCTAGGCCGTTGTCATCGACAAAATACTCCAAGCTCTCTGCTTTTTCTCTAAGAATGATGGATAGGGCAAAATGAAGAGGATGAAAGGAATAAAAGGAGGAGGAAAATGGAGAAGTTAGAAAAGAAGTGTGAAAGTTGAGAAAGAAGTGGGAGAGGTGTAGAGAATGGGAGTTGATATAATAAATTAAATTTAAAAAATTCTGCTTGGAAAACCGTGAGTTAGTTCATCTAAGTTGACCCGACATTGTTCCTTTCTCTCCTTGAGTCAACCTTGGGGCTTGCCCAGGTAAAATAAAGACAAAACCATACATTAATTAATTCGTTGATTTATCAATTCGTGTGGTTAATTTTTGATCGATCTTGATTGCCCGACTACAACAACGTGACACATTTAGCATAGGGTAATTCGAGGGTCGTCAAATAGCACTATTGCCGGGGAGGCAAACAACTTAAGATCATTTTAGAAAATTAGATTTAGGTTTTCCAATCATTTGGGTAGTCTGACCCCCGAACCACTTTGTAATTATTCCATTTTTTCTCTAATTAATTCTTTGCTTATTTTTATATATTTTGTTTATCTCTCTGACATAATTTCTATCTTTTTGTGCGAGGGTCCGATGGACTTGGACAGATTTCTTGAAATCGATGCATCTCGAAGTACATCAGAGGCCGACGATTGGTGGAGCGAGTCGGCTGTTGAGGCACCAAGAAGAAAATTTTATTTGAGAAGAGAGATTTTAGTTTTTATTTTTGGGAAAAAAATAATTTGTAATAATTTCTTGATTTCTAGCGGATTCCGTTTGGAATCTTGCACATGTATCAGGACTGGACATTGGACGCTTCGTGGTCATGTGGTTGATTGACGTAGATTAGGACCTGCACTTGTCGCTCATTTTTTCTAGAATATTTTATTGTTTGTGCTCGTACTCTATAGGACCACTCATCGCACTTAACGAGACACACTTAGACAGCAGAGCAATTAGTCAAAATTAAATTATTCATCGCTCGCTGATAGAACTGCCTGTCTAGAAATGATTTTCTCGATTGCATTTCATATAGTGTAAAAATTTTCTGCGTTGCATCCCGCATGTAGAGCGCGAGGATCACTGTAAGTCCTCTAAACTAGGCATACATCATTGATTTCATCGCTTACATCTATTTTTCTTGACTCCCTTCTCCCTTGGTTTTGAAACTTAGGTTAAAAGGAAATTATGACTGATCGTTAGGCGTGCCATGTTTGGTGGATTAATCAAGTGAAAATCAAACCTAAAATAGGGAGTGCTAATCAGAGTTGATCCAAAAAAATGACTAAAATTAACACTTGTTTTCGGGAGAGCAAAACCCTCATTGTATGTTTGTGTTATTGTGTTTATTGAGAGGTGAGGACGTATCCCTAGGATATTGCCCAAAACCCACTTTTAAGCCTTGTGCAATTGGACATATATCTTGATTGATCACCTAATTAAAATTGAAAAGATAAATGATCAAACCTTTGCTACCATCACTGTGTTGAGTAGGTGAACTCGGGGTTTTCTCTTGTGTTTTTTCTGTTTGGTGTTATTCTGTGCACTTGCACGATTTCTACCGCGATCTGCTTACATTCACCTATTCCTCTTCGAAGATGTCGGGATATTCGTCATCATATCCATGTCACTCCTCTTCGACCATATTTTGATCATCTCCACCCTCTTATTCCTCCTCATACCCCCACCCAGATCACGGAGTCAAAACTCTAATTAACTTCCCCACTTCTTCGTACTCCTCACCTACCCCCACATTCTTACATCCCTGACCCACTTCCACCATGGATTGACTCACCGTATTCTCGACCGCTTGCTGGAATTAAGGAACAATTTGAAGAGCAAGCTACTGTTGAGATGAATGATTAGCATAATCAGTTGCCCCCACATATCTCATTCTCACCTCAAGTTGGGACCAGACAACAATTCACATATACACATC
This sequence comes from Ottelia alismoides, assembly GCA_037367405.1. Classification (NCBI taxonomy): domain Eukaryota; kingdom Viridiplantae; phylum Streptophyta; class Magnoliopsida; order Alismatales; family Hydrocharitaceae; genus Ottelia; species Ottelia alismoides. The sequence continues at coordinate 43,315 of JAZKJV010005676.1, forward strand.
TCGACATGATCTCAGGGTAAACTATGGTCGATCGATCAAACTGAATGGAGAGGCCTGCACCACATGATCTTCTTGAGTTGATTGACCTTAGAGATCAAGCCCAAAGTGACCAGCCTTCATACCACCCATTCGGAGAGCCTACATATATAGGGGATTGGATTCATGAGACCAATGTATAGACCTCCTGTCTACTGACTCCACCTTGTGAGGCTCCGACCAATATCTGCCATGCAAATGAGACATACTCAACCCAGCATTACACGCCTGAGTCAAGGTGTGTTTAGTATGAGATCTCACGTTCTCAACAGTATCCTCCAACTGAGCAGACTTCTCTCATGATGTGTCATGAGAACTTTTTGGAGGATGACATTTCTAGACTGATTAAGAGTTCATGTATGAAAGTGGATCATGGATTTTGTGGATTGAATTTTGAAAACCTGGAAGATACTGGATTGACTACACATCATGTACAGCTGGAATCACTTATACCTCCCTCTTCTACTAACCACTTTCCCTCCTAACTAGAGTCTGTACATTCTCCTTCACCTATCAAAAAGATCAAAAAAATTGAAAAACTCGAAAACACCATAAAAATCGAAAATAGAAAAGACTTAATTTGGGTCCTGAAGCTAGGAAAGTGATTGATAGAGAGTTGATTTTTGAGCTTCCCTGAATAAAGCCCATAGATCACTTCCCTGACCTCAAACAATTTGTGAGGATTAAATTGATGCCTAAAAGGTCGGGAAATAAGAGGACAAGGACTGAGAGACACACAGTGTCTATGACCAACTCTTTGGTGATGAGGAGGGACCAAGAGCTGTAGAGTGAAGCGATTGCCTAGGGTTGGCTGTGAAATTAAAGACACTACCTTCACCCATGCCAGAATTGATGATGACTTACCGATAAATATCCTCCTGACCTCCAAGTTTGCCAAACTCAAACTCGGTCAGTCAGGAATTCAAGAGAGATCATTCAGTTCGTTGATCGGTCTATGAAATAATCGAGAGGAACCATTTCAGTCATATTGTCCAAGGTGCTCTACTCTAAGTAGACTTCAAGATCATTAACATTGAGCACCAAGGAGAGTTCACCCAGTCACCAATCATTTTTGGGAAGTCGTTCTTTGATTTGGCTAAGGAAACTATAGATTGCAAGACTCGGGAGATAGATTTCACCGCATTGGGAGCACTCCGACCTCACCCGTTCTTTGAGGACACACGATATTCTAAGGTAACCCGCATAGGCGCAGACAGTCATTATACTACACCTAAGATATCGATTGTCTAGACGGCCATTGGTTTAGAGACTCCCCACACCTCCACTTCACCAACTGCTTGCATCACCACCACCATGATAGCTTCTAAATAAGACTCACAACCGGAAGCTATCCCTGAGTTAGACACGACCTTTTCTGATTGCCTTGACTATTTCAATGATCTGACAAATGAGCCCATCATTTCCAAGCCAATTGAGAACACTAGCTCCTACCCGAGACATGTGCTAACCCTTCAGGAATTTTACAATCTATATGGTGACTCGTCTGATGAGGAACCTATGGTCAACACCACATCACATCCAAAGACATATGCTTCAAAGTCTCTTACCAAGGAAGCCTGTAGCAGGAGACTTGGCTACACTAGTCAAACTCCACAGATATGTGACTATACTGGTCACAATCTATTCTCTTCTCTACCCCCTCTTCTTGAGCTGATTGCACTTGAACTCAGAAGGGAAAACCCCGCTCCTCGAGGAAAGAGTTTCTAGACCAGGTAATTAGAGTTACCTTGTTAGAGCAGGCTGTTTCTTTGCTATTGCCGATATGGAGATCTATATTTCACTTACACAGTACAAGTAAGATTCAAAGTCATCAGAATTTGCGTATGGGGATTTGTTCTAACATGACTATTGAGGTGACCTGAATAGAGACTTGTGGAACTTAAAGGTTGTTAGGTCTTAAATTCATTTCCTAATAAGGTTCTGCCACATTATTAATCCAAAGGTCGAGTCGAGCTCCATTTTCACCTTTTGTTCATGACCTTGGTATGGAACCCAAAATCATTTCACTTTTGCATATCATTTTAGTTGCTCGGGGACGAGCAAGGTTTGAGTATGGAGGTTGATAAATACGTGATTCATCACTCTAAAAGTAGAAAATAGAGCTTCGTTCCTGAGTAATTAGCTGCATTTCTCCATTTATTTTGCATTATTCTCTCTCATGCATTTAGAATTAGTATCTACATTTTAGCGTGCATATTTGCATTAAATAAGAAGCCAAATTCACTTGTAGATATCACTTGTATATTCATCATATTTTTCCTATTTTTATCTAATTTTCTGACTTAGAATTGAATAAAGTCAACTCTATATTGTACATATTACTAACACTAATAAAGGAAAAATACCAAAAAATACTAACTTATAAAATTGACTAATAAAACCCAAACCCTAGTTTGAGACTAAGAAACTGAACATGTGAATATCTCTCTCATGGAGTCTCCTATGGACTCCTTCTCACTTTTGAATTAATTTACGTTCAATTACATTTAAAACAAGATCAAGTTCAAAAGAATCCAAGTTAGTATGTGAAACTTTGGTTTTGGGCCCCTTTGTATATTGTACATATGCCCATGTATTTCATTTATTTTATCTTTATTTTATTTTATCTTTTTAGTTATTAAAAATTCAAAAAATAGATGAAGTTGTAAATATTTATTTCATATTTTCTCTGATTTTAATTTTAATTTTTATTTTATTTTAAAATGCCAAAAAATATAAAAGACAAAAATTCGGTATTTTTTATCTATAGGATACCACCCAAAAATATTTTTTGTACAGATAGTTTATTTTAATTTTCGATCCTTAACAAAAGTTGTGGATCTCATTGAGACAAACAACTTTCATGTTGATTACTTTTTATTTTGACCTCTTTTGTTATTTCTTTTTTATTTTTATTTACATTTAATTTTTATTTTTTGAGGAAGTGACATGTGATAGCCCCTGGAGTCACCACGTGCCACCCCATTTTATATTATTTTCATAATTTTATTTTATTTTATTTTATTTTACTAATTTATTATTATATCTTACTTATTTATATCTATTTATTATTTATTTATTGTATTCTTATTTATTCATTTATTATTTTTTAATTTTAATTACTTATTTATAATTAATTAATTATTTTTTATTTTATTTAATTTCATTTTTTAATTTAGCCTTTTCCACCAACTCCCATTCTCTACACCTCTCCCTCTTCTTTCCCAACATCCACCCCACTTCTTTTCTGACTTCTCCATCTTCCTCCTCCTTTTATTCCCTTCAACTTATTCATTTGCCCTATCCACCATTCTTAGAGAAGAAGGAGAGAGCTTGTAGTGTTTTGTCGGTGACCATGGCCTAGCATCTTCCTCAAGCGACGACCCCCTTCAAGCGAGCTCTGCAGAGACCACCATCCTCGTGTAGCGAGTATCCTGTTAAGCTCGCTCAGCTTCGCGACGCCTCTGCCATGCCGCTCGAGGCCACAACTGGAGTTCATCATAGCTGCTCCGCAATCTCGACGAAATCTCAGGTAAGTATTCCCTCTCATTTTCCTTATTATTTTATTTTATTTAAATATTTTTTTGTCTTACCACAGAATCATTTTTATCACCTCACACCATTACCACATCCATCTTTCACCATCGTTTATCATTCATCATCATTGTTTTATTTCGTTTTTTTATATCATCAACAACATCTCTTGATTATCATCATCACCACCTCTTTATCTCAATATTTATTTGATTCCCTGTTAAAAAATCTAAAAAATAAATAAAATAAAAAAAATAAAAAGGTTGCAGCTCCAATCGCACCTTCACGCCTCCGTCCGCAGATGCCACCATCCTCCAGGCTGCCCCTCTGTCTCGTGGCCACCACACCTCTCCAAGCCGCCCCTCCACCTCATGGCCACTGCAGCTCCAGCCACACCTTCACGCCTCCGTCAGGGCTGCCATGCCGTCCTCGCCATCCCGAGCTCTCCATCCAGTGGCCTCCTCGCCACGGCGCACCTGCGGTTTCCTCCTCGTGTTAACCACCCGCCTTCGTTCCCACCTACAGAGCTCCTCCTCGCGTGAGCTTCCACCGTCGCCGTCACTCGTGTCTGCACGCCTCCACACCTCCCTCGTGCGCCTCCAATGCCAGTCACACCCACCCGCGGCCTACCCGCTCGCATGCACGCCCGCCTACGACCGAGTAGCTGCTCATCGTCCATCGCCCCAGTGGTTGTGCCCCCTGGCCGTCTCCCGCACCACCAACCGCCTCACCATCCATGCCCTCGACATGGGTTCCAATCTTTGAACCAACATTTTCCATGAAGAAGAATGTTGATTTCCCCCTTTTCTTATTTTTTTTATTTTGTAAATATTCCATAGTTCCTCCTCGGATTTCCGTAATCGCAAAAGTTCCCCTGTGCACATTTCTGTTTGTTTATTTTAATTTCTGTATTGCTTTAATTTGGATCGTATTTTGGTGTATTTTATTTAATTCAAAAATATGGTGTCGTAGAGCATAAGATTCTCTTTCTAGTGGCTATTTATTTAATTTTATGAGCATTGTTTGATTAATTAAAAATTAGAAATTGAAATTCATTGAAAATTTATCCATTCATGCTATGAAACTTGTACGTAAATATTTCGTGCTCTAAAAATTCCTAAAAAATATGAGATGATGCTTTTATCTGTGCTTTAATTACTTTCCAAACTTCATAAACAAATGATGTGTCTTGCGCTTAAAATAAATTCTTAAGTGATTTCAGTAAATGATTTTTATTTAAATCCACATTTTTTTGCAAAATTTTAACTCTTTTAGATTGTTTATTTGAGTATCTTTTTGAGATAAATCGCTCTCTGGATAATTTGATTTTGTGGATCAATTAGGAATTAAATACTCACAGTCACTCTGTTTCCACTAAAAAATCATAAAAAATCATATTTTGTCGAAAAATTCCAAAAAATTATGTTAACTTCATTTCATCATGTTTCACTTCCATTAAAAATTTCATAATTTTTACATTCTGTTTGTGTGAAAAATTGCATAAAACCTGTAAAAAATGTGCATTATTCATTGTTGCATTTTAAACTTAAAAATTTCAAAAAAATACATTCTATATTCATAATTGGATTTGGTTTCTAGAGAAAATAGAATTTGGCTAAATCAGCTTCATTTCACATAATAAATAATTTGGCTAAGCTGCTTGTTTTCTTAATATCCTAGTTCAATTACATTTTTTTGCATTTGCGTTTATATTGCATAAGAAATATAAAAAAATCCGCTTGGAAAATCGTGAGCTAATTCATCTAAGTTGACCGACATTGTTGCTTTGTCTCCTTGAGTCGATCCTGAAGCTTGCCCAAGTAAAATAACCACAAAACCGCACATTAATTAATTTGTTGATTTATCAAGTCGTGCGGTTAATTTTTGATCGGTCCTGATTGCCCGACTACAACAAAATGACACATTTAACATAGGGTAGTTCATGGCTCACCAGTCGGAAAAAACGACCTACATACACCTTTGTATTGTAGTGGGGGCGTTACACAATCCAAAGGGCATTTGTCTAAAGGTGTAGGTGCCTACCAGACAAGTAAAAGTAGTTTTCTCCTAATCCTAAGGAGCGATTGCAACCTGGTTATATCCTGAGTACCCGCCCAAGAAATAAAAGAACTCCTTCCCTGCCAACCTCTCAATAATCTGATCAATAAAGGACGGTGGAAAGTGATCTTTCTTGGTAGCTAAGTTCAAGCATCGGTAATCTACGCAGACACGCCATGACGTGGGTACATGAATCGGAATCTCCTCACCATGGTCATTCATCACAAGAGTAAACCCAAATTTCTTCGGGACCACATGCAACGAGCTAACCCGCTTGGAATCCAAAATGGGATAGATAAAGCTAGCATCACACACCATTTCCTGATCTCTTTCATGAAAACATCGTAAAGATTTGGATTTAGACCGCGCTGATACTCACAGGTTGGTTTGCTATCATCCTCTAAGTAGATATGATGCAAGCACAAAGCTGGGCTAATCCCACGGAGATCTGAAATATTCCGACCTATGGCCTTGCAGTTTCTCTCCAGAATCTCTAACAAGCGCGATTATTGATCGTCAGTCAACTGCGAATTGATGATGATCAGAAACATTTGGGGCACACCCGTAAGGAAGCCATACTTCAGTGTCGAAGGTAAGACGTTGAGCTCAGATGGGGTCTGAATCGGCACTACAACAACCTCTACAACTGCATTAGTAGAAGGTACATGAACTACACTGTGTCAACTGTCCACCGTGGCTACTATAGGCTCAATGAATAATGTCTCAGAAAGATCGACAATGAATAATCTCTGCTTAGAAGGGGATGGTTTTGGATCTGAGATCATCACTATCTTAACCTTGTCACTATGGGAGTGAAAGGTTATCTCCCCATAACCATAATCAACTACTGCCTCGGCCGTTTGAAGGAACGACCATTCAAGTTTGATCTGGGTTTGGAGTAACAGTGTAGAGGTATCCATATCCATAACAACAAAATGAACTGGGAATCTCATTCCTTGCACTGTTATGATAACATCCTCAAGAATAACCCTCACCCTCTTGATCGATCTATTAACAAACTGAAGGATCATCTTGGTGGATCTAAGAGGCCCCAACCCAAACTCAGTGAGTAGTGAGGATTTCACGAGATTAATGGAAGATACAACAACGAATGTGAGATGCTCCCTTATCTTTCTTTTTATGTGAGAGGTTGTTGTTGACATGAACTGTATCCATGGTTAAAAAGTGCTTTTCTGTTATCTTTCGTTTGTTTTGCCTTGGTTGACGCTTTTGAATACATGCTTCTTTCATTCCCTTTTTGACTGTGGGTATGTACTCCATGGCCTTAAGGAGTGGTATCTCTAAAAAGATGTTCTGAAGTATCCCTACCACTCCAGGATCAGATAATTTTGTTTTTAATTTTTGGATTTTTCCAGTTTTCTTCAAAGCAGAAGGAAATGGAACATAATCAGAAACATGAAATCACTCATTTCTCTTATTCAAATCAGAGCCATCATGTACATGTGGATAACCAGAATTAGTCTGTGCAATGTTATCCAATGTAGGAGGAGAAGAAACAAAAGGAAAAACAGGATGGGTTGCTTGGTCTGCTAGTGCAGAAGAAGACTCCACGATGGGTATGTTCTCCTTCGTGGCTGACTTGGCAATGCATGTTCCTTCATCATCTTTTTGGCTTTTTCCGATTAATAATGGTGAAGGTGGTGGTGAAGAAGAAGTAGAAGGTGACGGTGATCCTCCATGCTCTGGCTCTGCAACACTAGATCGCTGCTCAGTTGGTGAAGAAGATGATGTAGTCGGTGTAGCTCTCTCAATGGCTTGATCTCCAAATCCTAGCTGCTGTGCACGCAACTACAATCTCTCACCACCTCTGAGATGATGGCGTCAGATAAACAAGTAAAATCAAGGACCATACCTCTCTCGGGGGTGTGTGGGTCATGAGCTACCTGCTCCTTGCGTCTGAAGATGTTAGGATTGGCTTCGACTAGGGCTGCTATCAATGTCTTTGTGGGGGTTAGGTCATCAAGCCTCTGAGTCAAATCATTCATATTCTTCATCAGGAGTGCGAGCTGATCTAGTGTGGGATTCACCAAAGGTTCCTCTAGATGTTCCACAATGGGCTGTCACTAAGACCGGTACTGCGGAGGCTAATGGTACCCAGAATATTGTGACTGATAATAAGATGGAGGGTGCGAAAACTGTGTAGACTGCTACTGTTAGTCGGGCTGATAAGGATATGTAGGTTGCATCTGCTGTTGTCCATGTCTCCATTTCTGGAAGTGTAGTGGAGATGAAAAAATGAGGTTGTAGCTGCTGGTGCTGGGGCAGTGCTCTCCCTCCCTGAAAATGGTGGAGGAGTCTTTGACGTAGCTGTAAATCCAACTGACCTTGTCTTGATTGATGGGACTCTCGTCAAACTAAATATCGTTCACCTCCTGAATGAGAGGTGGATGTGGAGATTGCTGCTCATGAATGTAAAGAGGCTCCTGGTGGTACGGTACAATACATGTCTGAGCTTACTTTTGTGGGACCAGATCCGGGGTCTGCACGTATTAAACATGATGAACAATGGACGGTGCTCCAATACTCCACTATGATGGAGTCTTGGATGAAGTCTTCTCATGAGTAGAAGTATCAGCTACGACACTCGCACTCTGACATGAATGAATCATACTAATAAGAAGCTCCAGTTGTTTTGAAATCTCATCTAGCTTATGCAACTGCTTTGCCCTCTACTCGATCACTTGTAGCTTTTCAAATTCTTTGGATCGTTTCTCTATTATATCAGCTTTGGATAGGTAATTTCCTATGATGGTCAGATCTGCACTATCCACCCTATCCACATCGTGTGATGCCGTCATGTTGACATTATTGTAGGATACTGAAGGAGAAGGAACATGGTGCTTCTAAAAAGCACGTGAAGAAGAAAGAGCTGTAGAGCTCTCCACTGTCTCCTCTAAAATTTGATAGAGGACAACCTCATCCTTATTGATGTGCGATCCCCCACAATCGACATCTACCATTTTCTGTTTTTCAATGCTCAAACCCCCAAAGAAATTTTGTACAAGGCTCGTCTTTCGTATATCATGATGGAAGCACTTCTCTGTCAAATCCTTAAATCTTTCCCAAGCCTCGTGAATAGGCTCATGTGCCATTTGGGAGAAGTTGGCAATCAAGGACTGCATTTGATTCAACCACCCTAGGTCATAATACTTGCTCAAAAATGCTGACCTCAATTCTTCCCAGGACTTAACAACCTTCCCTAAATGATTTATCCAATATAATGCCTTATCCACAAGGCTAAACAGAAAACCTGTCATCTTCACTACCTCTAACAAAATGTTAGGGTAGTGTATAGTGCCACATATGATGTAAAACTGCTGGAGGTCTACATAAGCTTCTTCATTATTGTGATTATGGAATATTGGGAGTAGAGGTAAAATCATGTGCTCCAGCTCAAAATTCCCATGAATCACCGGTATCTGAGTCCATGTATTTGTTTGTCCTGCACTTGAATTCTAGGCATCCTTAAGTGTGAGCTTAGCCACATGCTCAATTAATGGATCTCCTCTTCCCCTATTCCCACCTCCATTCGGCTGCTCACCCTCCTCTCTCCTATATGTTATATCATTCTTCAGCTCGAAGATCATATCTCTCAGTCCGGCCAAGATGTCATCTTGCTCAATCAAGTGTTCCTGAATAACGTGAATAGACAGTAACATCGCACTATTGATCTCATTCTTCTCCGCCATGTTACCCTTGCCCTTCAGTAGCATCAAGTGATCAGACTCTGTCCTTATAAATGACGGAGTCTTAAATGAGAGTTAAAGATTAGATTCAATCTCAAACAAAGGATTTATTGATGAAAATAATGGGGATGTAGATAAAGAGGAATATTCAGGAAGTGATTCTTCCCGAATAGAAGACGATCGAACTGGAGTGTAGAAATATGAGCTTGCAAAGTTCGGACAAGAAATACTCCAACTCGACATCTTCGATGACAAAAGACGAGAACACGAAGTCAATAAGAAAAAAGAATAAAAGGCACGAAGGGCATAGAGTTATCTTTACACTAACAAACAAATACAATACAAACCTCCGATTGACCAACTGAACACAAGGTGAGGACAATAAGAGTTCGGTCTTTTATCTTTTCAATTTTAAGTTTAGTGAATCTACAAGAAGATACTTACTACCAAGCACATTGGGTGAGTCGCCCCTATTGCCCATCGTATGTTCTCAACAGACCATTTACCGGCTACCCATAGATCCTCACTGAGAAGTAGCTAATTGTTTTTATAGAATCAGTAGTCAATATGAAAATTCGGATTTGGGCTCTAACATTAAGTGTCGTCTCCCGCTCACTCAGACAAATAAATGCATCTAAGGTTGGGGTTGCTCTCCTGCGAAAATTCTTCATTTTATGGGTTATTTAAAATCTGCTATATTTAGAAGTCCCAATTTTACTTAGGTGGTCACTGAAGAATTTAATGTGAGAACAAATACACGTCTACCGTCCAGTCTCAATTTCCTTTAAAATTATGTGACAAAATAGGAGGGAGAATTTTGGGAAAAGCCAATGCACGCGAAAAACAATGGTGTGTTATCAGATAGAAGAGTTACAGTGATTCCTCACAATCTCGATGTGGGATGCAATACAAGAATTGATAAATTAGTCTATATGAATGCAAACCGATGAAAAACCACACCTAGCAGAAAGTTCTATTAGTCAGAAAGAATTGAGTTGAATTTGACTAAATTCAACGATCTAATGTACGTTTCAATTAAGTGAAGTGTGGTCCTAGGTTCTACAAGCACAATCAAAAATTAAAAGCTCTAGTAGCCATATGTGTAGGTCTACCCTAAGCGCCACTCAAGTCGAGTCCCACCCTTACCGAAGAGTGAAACAGGCCACGACACACCACAAAAAAAAGTTAAAGATCTTGTTACATACGTGAGAGTCCAAACAGACACCGCTTAAATGAAATATTAATTACAAAGAATAAAATTACGGAAAAATAAATCCTAGACTCTACGCTCTCTCACAACTCGATTTGATCTTAAATTTAGTGCAGCTTTTTTCGGAAGTCAGTGAAGATGCTTCGATTTCCAAAAACTGCTCCACGTATGTTGAGTACCTGGCAAGAAAAATAAGAGAGAGAATATAAGAGAATGACTCTAAAGTTTATAAAAAATAAAGATAGAAAATAAATGCGAGAAAAAATAAATGCAGGAAAAAATGGAACTTTTACAATGAAGATTCGAGAGTCAGACTACCCGAATGCGGAAAACCGAAAAAAAATAGACAAAATATAAGCTGTTTGCCTCCCCGACAACGACGCCATCTGACGAGTCGCAAATCGCCCTTGTTAATTTGCTTGAATTATCGAGCGTTTAAATTAATGTCATTTCATTGTAGGCGGGCAATAGGAATCGGTCAAGAAATAACAATAATTATTTAATTCAATTTTCAATCATGTTGTTTTTTATTTATTTTACTTGGGCAAGTCCCAAAGTCGAACTCAAAGAGGCAAAGGAACAAACTAGAAATTTGTCCATCAAAGTTCGACTATCATTTTCGAGACAATCTTTTTTTGTATTTTTAATGCAAGTTTAGGATGCAAAATGCAACTTTGGCCTATTTTAAGGACTAGAAAATGAATATCAATCAAACGATGTCCAAAAATATGAAACTTGGCCATGACGATAATTATGATGAAATTAATGCACTCTAATTTTTTTTAATTTTTGGATGCAAAATAAATATTTAATGAATTTATGAATGCAAACATAATAAATTTCAATTATTATTAATAATAAATATTAGACCTAATTATTTCCAAGAGATAAAATTATCCACGATCAATCACTAGATGATTGATCTTAGAAAAATCCTAAACCTCAAAAATACTAGATTTAATACCTTTTAAAAATTAAATATTGAAATATGCAAAATGATTTTTATAAGGAAAATTATGTATGCAAATGCAAATCTTTTTAGGCTCGATGTAACATACAACTAAATCTATAATCCGTAGACTTTTGGCAATTTTCAGAGCAATGGTTAATTAGTTATGAATTTTCAAGCATAGAATGGGTAAAATCTGCAATTTTTCTCAAACAAATAATTATTAATCGATTACAAAAATGTCAAACATCTACTATAATTAGAGAATTAGTTGAAGAACATCATGCTATTTTTGAGTAATAAAAATATGCAATGTAGAGGTTCAAAATTAAGGAGAAACACAGGAGTCGGTTTGCAATATTATGCAATATAAAATAAATATAAATGCAGTAGAAGGGCTAATGCGAGATTACATAAACCCTGAGGGGAGGTTCTGCAAAATTCTCAAGAGGTCACGTACCAGGCATGCGGCCTTTGAGTAGCGGGGGCTTCCCAGATATAGACGAGAACCAGGGGGGTCTTCTGAAATTTCCTCAGCAGTCACATGCGTAGCACGTGACTCTGGATATGGTTGGAGGTGTTCCCATGGCGTACGTGCCTCACACGTACGTGGGGCCTCAGGCTTCAACGCCCGACGATGAGGCGGAGGGTAAGTAGAGGGGGGATCGCTCCAGGTTGGCTCCGGTCAAAGCGAGGCGCAGTGGAGGGGCACCGCCTCCTACGTCAGTCGAAGGTGGTGGGGAAGCTCGCGTGGAGGAGCAGGCGAGTCTCCTAGCTGGAGGTGGCGGTGCTTGGCCATCGATCGGAGGCGAAGAGATGGAGAAGCAGCGTGCCCCACAACTGGAGGGGCTTTAGCTGATGGCTGTGCATGGAGGAGAGGGTGTCGATGATGATGGAGTTACGGACGGTGGAGTCGAAGGTGTTGGCTCAACGGCACAACGTCGGAGCGAGGCAGACTCGAAAGCAGGTGTGGTTGCTCGAGCTGCTAAGGCCGCAGAAAGGCCGGATCTCGCCGCAGGACTAGGAGCACACTGGATCTGTCACCTTTGGCGTGGTGGGGATCCTTCAACCTCTTGTGTATCGGTGGATGAAGAGTGGAGGGCTATCAGTGAGGGTTAAATAGGGAGAGGTGTTGGCCAGAGTTGGTAGGTCGAAGGCGATTGAAGAGATTCGCAGGCGGCCGGTGGCTATGAAGGGGAAAGCGGATCGCGATATTGAGAGGGGCGGTGATTTAATTGGAGATGAGGATCGGATGGGATCGCGATTAGTGAGGTGGTTGTGCTGATTGAGGAAGGTGATGGCGATCGGTGACGGTGAAATTTGGGGAAGGTGGCAGACCGACCGAGATCGGACGGCCCAGATCGTGAAATGTGGCCCCTTTAATAAATACATTAATAAATACATAAAAAATAGTAAATGACATTGAATCGAAATAATTTTTCACAAAATTTGCTCGTCTTGATGAGATCTACAATTTTCATGAAGACACCAAAATCAAAATCGATCATTTGTGCAAAGTGATAATTTTGGGGTATCCCATGTACATAGAATACCTTGACTTTTGGGTTTTCTAATTTTTGTTGTTATTTTTAAAACCAGATAACAATCCGGAAAAATATGATAAAATAAAAGATAAATAATTACACATTAATCTATTTTTTTATTAAGTAAGATAAAGAAGAAATAAAATAAAGTGTGAAATAGTCAATTTTTGTATAGACAGTTGGTGAAGACTCAGACTCAGTTAATTTATTTGATTTCAAGATCAGTTTGGATTTGGATTTTTGATCATTTTAATAAAACACTCATCAAATAAGAAAAATGAAAAATAAATAAAATAAAATGGGTCAATTATGTACATAAAATAATAGGTCAAAAATCGCTAAAATACAAAATGTACAAAAGAGGCCCAAAACCCAACTTTCACATATGAGCTCCAATTCACTTGAACTTGATCTTGTTTTGAAGTCTTTGAGTGCACATTAGTTCAAAAGTGAGTAGGATTAGATCGGATGCTGGATGAGGAAGATATCAAGGTTTTAGTCCGGAAATCCTAGAACTAAGGTTTATGTTTTTGGTCCACTTATTTAGGTTAGTGTTTTTTTTTGTATTTTTCATTTATTCTTGTTAATGGCATGTGCACAATAGAGATGGTTTTAGGTCATTTGGGGTTAGCATGGATTAGTTAAAAATCAGTGAAGTTAGGCTATGTTACAGGTCATTTTGGCTGGAATATTTGGCTTCTTATTTTGTGCAGTAATAAGTGATAAAATGTGATTCTTATCAAAGAATGCATGAATGCTAATTATGCACAATAAATGAAGAAATACCAATGATTTTTAGGGATTAGAGCTTAATTAATGACTTTTAGAGTGATGAATCTGACATTCATCAAAGTCGTATTGGGGTAGTGACGAGATCGGATACCGTTTGCAATCCATTATGCAAGCAAAGTATTGGACCCATCACATATGAACTATAAAGTGATCGAGAAAGAAATACTTGTTGTAGTGTGGGATTTATAGAAATTCAAGTATGTAATTCTTGGTTCTAAGTGACAGTATATACATATTATTAATCCATTAGATATCTCATGGAAAAGAAGGACACGAAGGCACATCTTCTTAGGTGGATATTTCTACTGCAAGAGTTTAATTTGGAAATTAAGGATAAACCTCGAGTCAAGAATGTAGTGACCGATCATCTGTTAAGGATTGACGCAAAGTATTCCCCTTATTCTGAATCAATAAGAGAAACCTTTCTAGATGAGTCGATATGCCATGTTCACTCGCTTTCATGTATGCCAACATGGTGAACTTCCTTATCTCCAAGCAAGTTCCACATGGTTGGACTAGGATCAATATTGATCGACTTAGGTCGGATTTGAGGAAATACCATTAGAAGGATCCATTCCTTTTCTTTGAGGGACTGGATTGTATCTGGAGAAGGTGTATTCTTCAAGTGGAATACCAGATTGTCCTCATGTACTGTCATTCGCTTGAGGCTGGAGGACACCATTCAGGAAAACAAACCATGCACAAGGTGTTACAATGTTGTTTGTTTTGACCGACATTGTTTAGAGATGTGACCGATTTTGTAAGGCCGTGCCATGTTGCCAAAGGATGGGAGATGCTGTTGGTTCTAGAAATGAGATGCCCATGCAACTTGGGTTTTTTTGTGATGTCCTTGATGCTTGGGACGTAGATTTCATTGGTCCCATCCAAAATAGCCAAGGTTTTGAGTACATCTTGTTGGCGTTAGATTATTTGTCAAGATGGGTGGAGGTTATCCCATCCGGTGCTGTAAATAGTATGACTGTTTACAAGTTCATTAAAGATCATTAATTTCATGGTTTGGGGTTCCAAAAGTTTTGATATCCTATGAGGGTAGCCACTTTGTGAATAGAATGATGAAATCTTTAGCAAAGGACTATGTATTTAAGCATAAAATAACTAGTACTTACCGCCCATAGTCAAACAACATGGCAGAGGTTTCCAATTGAGAGGTGAAGAGCATTCTTCAAAAGCTAGTCCGTCCTGATAGGAAGAATTGGTCTTAGTTGTTAGACCAAGTGTTGTGGGCCCATAGGATGACTTACAAGACAACTCTTCGAACTTCACCTTTTAGGATGATATATGACAAGCAATGTCATTTGCCCGCTGAATTAATTCACAAATCTAAGTGGGCAATAAAGAAGATTAATTAGAGATGTCACATAGAAAAGTTGTGTAGAGATGTTGACCTTAACCAATTAGTGGAAATCCACAACCGAGCATATGACAATGGCTTGATCTATAAGAACAAAGTTAGGAAGTGGCATGATGCATATATTAGATGCAAGAACTATGTCCCAGGACAAAAGGTATGGTTGTTTAATGCAAAGCTAAATATTTTTCATGGGAAACTTAATCAAAGTGGACACGTCCTTTTAGAGTAAAGGAGGTGCATGGGAATGGAAGTTTAGAGATTTTAGAGCATTCAGAGAATGCACCTTCCTTTGTGGTTAACAGGTAGTTACTTAAGCATTTTGTGGAATCAAAGGAAAGTTAACTCCTGTTGAAGTGACCGACTTTAATCCTAGTAATTCAATTTCGGATTTCTCAAAAACGACATGATTCATCAGTATAGATTCACATCACTAGATTTAACATCAGCATATTCTTATTTTTGTTGACTTCATTCTTGTATGTACTTTGATTTTGATTCTTTTTCCTACCTATACTTAGGCTATTTTCAGCCTAAGTATAGGGGGAATCCGTCCCTGCATTCGTCATTATTTATTCTTGTGTTTATTCGTTGGTCTCTTCTATGTGTTTACCTTGTTTTATTTACTTACGTTTTTCAAAATCTAAGTATATGGGGGACCATCTCTGTCTATTCATTCTGACTTTCTTATTCTTGCAGTTGTATTATTTTGGTCATCAGTTCTAGCATTCTTTTATACTTAGTTGAACCATGGCTTCATTTCACTTTGTGCTATGAGGACATAGCAAACGCTAAGTACAGGGGGGTCTACTGTATATATTACATATATACTTTATCCGTATCTCATATTTTTTAAAAAATTCAAACTTTTTGGGTCTAAAGGTATCGTATTCTTGGAACTAATTTCTGTACAAAATGTTTTGAAAATGATTTTGAAAATTATATACATATTTGACATAATTTTAAAATGTTTTGCGTGGTTTGCGAAAATACGGCTTGACATGTTTTGTAAAATCATTTGTAAAATATTTTGAAAACCAGTATTTATGTGATAATGTTTGTAAAAAGTTCTCAAAATTCTTTTCAAAAGCTAAGGGTGTGTGAGAATTAACCTAACTCTTGTAATTAATCTTTAAAATAAAATAAAAAGGTATTAAATCTATTTTGTCTCTTCAGTCTCGTTGAGTACTAGGTTCCCGAGAGGTTGTGACGACTTACTGAATCTTCTTGTACTTAGTCTATATAAGGTTGTATTGTTTTAGAGTCTTTTAGAGTTCAACATGGAGGAAAGTTTGGATTTCAATTCTTTATTTTGGAAGATCAGGTTGATCAAAAGTTCATTAAAAAGAGTGATTTCGATCAAGGAAGATGATTTATTGATAGAGGAGTTATATATGGAGGTATCGACACCTTTTCTTGAGGATATTCAGTTCTTGAATTATTATCCTTCTTGTAAGTTGGGTCATCCTTGTGTATCTTGTCTTTCTCTTCTAAGGAAAACCCAGAAGTCTATTACAAGATCCAAGGGTTTAATTTATGTTCCCATGATTTTGAAAATTTTTTAGGCTTCTTATGTAGACATGGACATCACTTTTGGGAAAGAATGGTATCATTCAAGGAGATTCAGAATTCAAGTCGGTGGGGATCTTTCATATTCAGATTCCAAAGTGTTCTCCATAAAGAAGAAATAAATAAAGCATAAGGCAACCTGTGATTTTAAACCGCAAAGATTCAATCTTGATTTTTATGGAGCTGACATTTGTAGTGGTGTGTTGGGTATCCTAGTTTTTTTCTTTATGTTGTCTCTGTGTTGTTCTATTAAGGAGCAGTCAGTGTTGGTCTTGGGAGTGAGGTGTTGACACTTGAGTCTCCAGATGAATAACCTTTTAAATTTTTCTCCTTGTTCTGTGTATGTCCCGCGTGTTTGTTCTGAGTTTTCTTGATGTTGGTGCACTCCTGAGTTGGATTGATTTGTTCAAGGTATTCAGAGAAGTTTGACTCATGGTGAGCCCATGCATATGTCTCACGGTCATATAAGAAACACTTTTCTATGGTGAGATCTGCGGGAAATGGAATAGTGGGAAGAGTCCCTGCATGTTCGTTCTCAATTGACTTGATATTGGAGCATTCCTGTGCCGAGTTGATTTGATCAAGGTAGTCAAAGAAGGTTTCGGCCGACTCAGGGTGCTCCCATGCATAAGTCTCGGGATCATATGAGTCATATGTTCGATTTTCCATGGTTAGAGCAGTTGGGAATGGAACAGGGGGGAGAGTCTCTAACCCAATAGTCTCATCAACAACCGCTATCTCAGGTGTATCAATGAGGTATGGCTCATCTACTGCTTGATGGTTACGACTGTCGAGGGCTTCGTGGGTTGCCTCGGAAAATCATGGTTCCTCGATGACTTATTGAGATCGAAGTGTTCCCAATGTTGTAAAGTTGATTTCCTGAGTCTCACACTCAATCATTGCCTTAGCCAATGCTAAGAATGGTTTTCCAAGAATAATTGGAGACTGGGTGAATTCTCCTTGATGCTCAATATCAATGATCCTGAAGTCTACTTTGAGCAGAGCACCTTGGAATGTAATGATGACCGAAATGGTTCCTCTCGCCCGCTTTATCAATCGATAAGCCAATTGAACGATCTCTCGTATCTTCCTGATAGGTCCAAGTTTGAGCTCGTTAAATACAAAGGTCAGGAGGATATTGATTAGTTAATCGTCATCAATTTGAGCATGGGTAAATATTATGTCTTTAATTCCACAGTCAAATCTGGGCAACCGCTTTACTATGCGTCTCTTGGTTTTTCTCCTCAACACCAAGGAGGTAGCCATTGACAAAATATGTCTTTCAGTTTTTGTTCTTGTCCTTCCTGACTTTTTCATCATTAATTGTCCATTACAAATCCTTTAAGGTCGAGGAAGTGTTCATTGGCCTGCATAAAGGGAAGTTCAAAAATCAATCTTTTCTCCAGTGCTTCCCGTAGAGCTGGATCCAATTTTTTCAGATCTTCTTCTGTTTCAATTTTTATGTATTTTTCTGGATTTTCAATTTTTTTGGGTGTTTTTAAATATTTCAATTTTTGGTATTTTCTGTGTGGTGTGTGGATGTGGTGTGTTCCCTAGATGAGGAGGAGCTTAGATATGTCGAATCAGATTCATAGTGATCCCTAGGTGAATAATATGCAGAGGTGTCACTGTCAGGATCATCCCTAGGTTGATCGTAGTTTGGGGGTTTCTGAATATCCATAGAATTTTCAACATGAGATCCAATCTTTTCCTCATCCATTTTTATATCCGAGCTACCAGAGATTGAAACTAATCGGTCGACAAACTTTCTAAATCTATCCTCCATCAAATCAAATCTCTTATTTATTCTTAAAATATCATCTTCAAAAACCTTTTCATGACCAATCATGGTAGCAGTTGGTTTATGTTCTTGTTTTTTAGATTTAGTAATGTCATCTTCCATTTTCCTGTATGAACTGGGAGAAGAGTCTCTTGGAATATCCAATATATGATCGTTATTTTTTGAAAATTATTCCTAAAAATTTATGGAAGGAGGCTGCTCAGTGGAAGGATTTTGCGGGAATTTGTAAGTCTCATACTCAACATGCCGTGACTCAGGCATGTAATGCTGGTTTGAGTAGAGTCTACTTCAATGGTCATGATTGATCGTATCCTCAAATAATGGAGTCATACAGGGTTCATATGTATCGATGTCATCTATTTGGTCCTTTGTATGTGTAGGTTGTCCGAACGAGTGGTATTCTGGTTGTTCAATAGGGATTTGATCGTTAGGGTCAATCCAACACCAATGATCATTAGGTATGAGCCTCTCCGTCTGGTGTGATCGGGTTTGGTCCCTCGGCCAATCATGAGTCTCAAAAGTGATTTGAACTACGAGAAACCAAGAATAATATGGTACAGTCCAGGATGGCAGTTGCTCAGGTGGCCGAGGTGAAAAATATGAGGCTGTGGTGACTTTGATCGAATGATTCGAGTAGAGTGGCTTGGAATTCAACGAGAGGGCTGAATTCATCCGAGAGTGAAGGCCTCCTGCTAATGTTGGAGGATTCTTGAAAGAAGAGGGTTTAAAGGATTTGGGCTTGACTGAGACAAATTCATTTTTATAATATAGATTAGATGGGTACTCGGACCATTGTCCTGTTTGTGTAAGTACAGACCGTAAAACGGCTACCTGTGTTACTTAAGGACGGAGCCTTACGCAGTGTCTTATAAACCACCCACTCTGCTAAGGAAATCCGGACCATTTACTGGCTACCCGTAGATCCTCAATGAGAAGTAGCTAATTATTTTTATAGAATCAGTAGTCAGTACAAAAATTTGGATTTGGGCTCTAACCTTAAATGTCGTCTCTCGCTCACTCAGAGAAATAAATGCATCCAAGGTCGGGGTTGCTCTCCCATAAAAATTCTTGATTTTATGGGTTATTTAAAATCTGCTATATTTAGCAGTCCCAATTTTAGTTAGGTGGTCACTGAAGAATTTAAGGTGAGCACAAATACACGTCTACCGTCCAGTCCCAATTTCCTTTAAAATTATGTGATAAAACAGGAGGGAGAAATTCGGGAAAAGTCGATGCACATGAAAAAATAATGATGTATGCTCAGATAGAAGAGTTATAGTGATTCCTCACAATCTCGATGTGGTATGCAATACAAGAATTGAAAAATTAGTCTATATGAATGCAAGCCGATGAAAAACGCACCTAACAGAAAGTTCTATTAGTCGGGAAGAATTGAGTTGAATTTGCCGAAATTGAGCGATCTAATGTGCATTTCAATTAAGTGAAGTGTGGTCCTAGGTTCTATGAGCACAATCAAAAATTAAAAGCTTTAGTATCCGTACGTGCAAGTCTACCCTAAGCGCCACTCAAGTCGAGCCCCACCCTCACCGGAGAGTGAAACATGCCACGGCACACCACAAAAAAGTTAAAGCTCTTGTTACACATGCGAGAGTCCAAACAGACACCGCTATAAATGAACAATTAATATCAAATACTAAAATTGCATAAAAATAAATCCTAGACTCTACGCTCTCTCATGACTCGACTCGATCTTAAATATAATGTAGCTTTTTTCGGAAGTCGGTGAAGATGCTTTGGTTTCCAAAAACCACTCCACGTACGTCCGGTACTTTGCAAAAAAATAAGAGAGAGAATGTAAGAGAGTGACTCAAAAATTTATAAAAAATAAACATAGAAATTAATGCGGGAAAAAAATCAAATTTTTACAATGAAGATTCGGGGGTCAGACTACCCGAATGCAGAAAACCGAAAAAAAAATTGACAAAATCTAAGCTGTTTGCCTCCCCGACAATGATGCCATCTGACGAGTCGCGAATCGCCCTTATTAATTTGCGTGAATTATCGAGCATTTAAATTAATGTCATTTCGTTGTAGGCGGGCAATCGGAATCGGTCAAGAAATAACCATAATTAATTAATTCAATTTTCAATCGTGTTATTTATTTATTTATTTTACTTGGGCAAGTCCCAAGGTCGAACTCAAGGATGCAAAGGAACAACCTAGAAATTTGTCTATCAAAGTTCGAGAATGGTTTTTGAGACGGTCTTTTTTTGTATTTTTAATGCAATTTTAGGATGCAAAATGCAACTTTGGTTTATTTTAAGGACTAGAAAATGAATACAATCAAATGATGTCCAAAAATATGAAACTTGGCCAAGATGAGAATTATGATGAAATTAATGCGCTCTATTTTTTTGAAATTTTTTGATGCAAAATAAATATTTTATGAATTTATGAATGTAAACACAAGAAATTTCAATAATTAATTATAATAAATATTAAACCTAATTATTTCCAAGAGATAAAATTATCCAAGATCTATTACTAGGTAATTGATCTTAGAAAAATCCTAAACCTCAAAAATACTAGATTTAATACCTATTAAAAATTAAATATTGAAATATGCAAAATGATTTTTATAAGGCAAATTATCCATGCAAATGCAAATCTTTTTGGGCATGGTAAATCTACAATTTGTAATTTTTTGGCAATTTTCAGAGCAATGGTTAATTAGTTATGAATTTTCAAGCATAGAATGGACATAATCTGCAATTTCCCACAAAATAATTAATTACTAATTGAACACAAAATTGTCAAACATATGCCATAATGTAGAGAATTAGTTGAAGAACATCATGCTATTTTTGAATAATAAAAATATGCAAAGTAGAGGTTCATAAAGGAGAAACACAGGAGTCTGTTTGCAATATAACACAATATAAAATAAATATAAATACAGTAGAAGGGCTAATGCGAGATTACATAAACCCCGGGGGGAGGTTCTGCAAAATTCTCAAGAGGTCACGTGCCAGACACGTGACCTTTGTGTAGCGAGGGCTTCCTAGATATAGACGAGAAATGAGGGGGTCTTCTGCAATTTTCCCAGCGGTCACATGCATAGCACATGACCCTGGATATGGTTGGAGGTGTTCCCCTGGCGTACGTGCCTCGCACGTGGCCTCGGGCTTCAAGCCCAGCGGCGAGGCGGAGGGGAAGCGGAGGGGGGATCGCTCCTGGTTGGCTCCGGTCAAAGTGAGGCGCGGTGGAGGGGCACCGCATCCTACAGCGGTCGAAGGTGGTGGGGAAGCTCGCGTGGAGGAGAAGGTGAGTCTCCTGGCTGGAGGTGGTGGTGCTTGGCCTTCGATCGGAGGTGAAGAGATGGAGAAGTGGTGTGCCCCACAACTGAAGGGGCTTCAGCTACTGGATGTCGTTGTTGCGCGGATGCGAGGGTGTCGATGGCGATGGAGTGGCAGACGGTGGAGTCGAAGGTGTTGTCTCAACGACACAACGTCGGAACGAGGCAAGATCGAAAGTAGGTGTGGTGGCTCGAGCTGCTACCGCCACAGAAAGGCCGGATCTCACCGCAGGACTAGGAGCACACTAGATCTTTCAGCTCCAACGTGGTGGGGATCCTTCAACCTGTTGTGTATCAGCGGATGAAGAGTGGAGGGCAATCGGCGAGGGTTAAATAGGGAGAGGTGTTGGCCGGAGTAGGTAGGTCGAAGGCGATTGAAGAGATTCGTGGGTGGCCGATGGCTGTTAAGGGGAAAGCGGATCGCGAGATTGAGAGGGGCGGTGATTTAATTGGAGATGAGGATCAGATGGGATCCGATTAGTGCGGCTGCTATGCTGATTGAGGAAGGTGACAGTGATCGGTGATGGCGAAATTTGGGGGAAGGTGGCAGAGCAGAAGAGGAAAGTTGGGGGAGGAAGATGATGGGTCTGGGGCCGTCCAATCGGTCGAGATCGGACGACCCAGATCATGACACGTGGCACCTTTTTTATTATTTTATTTATTTATTTTATTGAATTTTTCTATAAAATAAACGAAAAATAAATGTTAAAAATGGGTGACACGTGGCAGCTCCAGGAGTGGCCATGTGTCAACCCCACAAAAATGGAAAATAAATACAATAATAAATACGTAAAAAATCGTAAATGACCTTGAATCGAAAAAATTTTTTCACAAAAGGTTGCTCGTCTCGATGAGATCTACAATTTTCATGAAGACACCAAAATCAAAATCGATCATTTGTGCAAAGTGATAATTTTGGGGTATCCCATGTACATAGAATATCTTGATTTTGGGGTTTTTTAATTTTTTGTTATTTTTAAACCAGATAAAAATCCGAAAAATATGATAAAATAAAAATAAATATTTACACATTAATATATATTTTTGTATTTTTATTAAGTAAGATAAAGAAGAAATAAAATAAAGTGTGAAAAAGTCAATTTTTGTACAGATAGTTAGTGAAGACTCGGACTCAGTTAATTTCTTTGATTTCAAGATCAGTTTGGATTTGCATATCATTTTAATAAAAGACTCATCAAAGAAGACAAATGACAAATAAATAAAATAAATTGGGTCAATTATGTACATAAAATAATAGGTCAAAAATCGCTAAAATACAAAATGTACAAAAGAAGTCCAAAACCCAACTTTCACATATGAGCTCCGATTCACTTGAACTTGGTCTTGTTTTGAATGTTTTTGAATGTACATTAGTTCAACAATGAGTAGGATCAGATCGGACGCTGGATGAGGAAGATATCAAGGTTTTAGTCCGAAAATCCTAGAACTAGGGTTTGTATTTTTGGTTCACTTATTTAGGTTAGTGTTTTTTTGTATTTTTTATTTATTCTTGTTAATGATATGTGCACAGTGGAGGTGGTTTCAGGTCATTTAGAGTTAGCCTGAATTAGTTAAAAATCAGTGAAGTTAGGCTATTTTACAGGTCATTTTGGCTGGAATTTTTGACTTCGTATTTTATGCAATAATAAGTGATAAAATACGATTCTTATCAAAACATGCATGAATGCTAATTATGCAGAATAAATGAAGAAATGTCGATGATTTTTTGGGATTAGAGCTTAACTAATGACTTTTAGAGTGATGAATCTGAGATTCATTAGAGCCATATTGGGGTAGTAACGAGATCGGATACTATTTGCAATCCATTATGCAAGCAAAGTATTGGACCCACCACAGAAGAACTATAAAGTGATCGGGAAAGAAATACTTGTTGTAGTGTGGGATATAGAGAAATTCAGGTATGTAATTCTTGGTTCTAAAGTGACAGTATATTTAGGTCCTCTGTCAGGGACTGAAATGTAAAACAATATGAAGTATTACATTTAGGTCCTTGCATGTGGACCCAAACGTAATTTCTGGAAAGCTCTGGGGCGGTCTGGAATGCTGGAAATCCTCTGGATTTAAGATGCAAAATGTACACCGCTTCGGCGTGGACAGTCTGGATTATAACGTGCAGCACGATCTGAGCCGTCTGCTGATGACACATGTCGCAAGACTGTACCCTGGTTGTTCTTGGGCCGTTCTTCAACCGGTTGAGCGGCTGATGAAGGTGGCGTCTTCTCCGAATTCTTGCTGGCGACTGGAGTGAAGCTTTGGCCTCCTGTAGGGCCAGAGGGGTGGCTCCTCCACCCCTTGAGCTCACCTACGGGTGAGCACGGACGGAGGTGGCGGATATCGACGAGGCGAAGCCGATGAAGATGGTGGACGTCTGCTCCTAGAGACTGATGGAAGGCTGTTGCACCTTCTTTGAATGGCGATTTCGTGAAGATGAAGACTCCAAATGATTCAAAACTGCTCCAGATGCAAGATAAACCTACAAATATCAAATGTGTATGCTCGATTTGCGATAAATCAGCCGAAAGATTAAGGTTTTTGCAAGCTCAAAAATCGTTTCCAGAATTGACAAAACATACTTCAGAAATACTCGAGAAATGAAACACGATTTGGATTGAATATGAAATGAATTGCTAATGGATTTCGATTGCGCGTTTACGAAGTTTGATTAGGCTTCCTAACTAAGTGATTATCTACGCTAATGTATGCATGGAGATCGAGAAGGAAAATCGCAAAGATGAATGAGTAGATATGGGAAAGAGAGGTGTATTTATCTCAGATTTGTACACTACGACCGATCTTTGCCGGAGCTGAACGCGCACAAGGCGGCGATGCAAGGGCTGGAGAGCACCTTGGAACTCCTCTCCGATGATCCTTCTCACATGCGGGCACCTTTGGCCGGAGCTGTCACCTCCTGAGTGAGTGGAGCGAGGCGAGGAAGAGAGGGGTCGGCCACTGGATTCTGAGCTTCAGGTGGTTAAGAGAAAGTTAGTTATAATCCGCCAAGTTTAAGGGTATTTATAGAGTAATTTACTTGGGCTTCAAGGTTAATCAAAGGGTGGCGAGTAAAAAGGTTGTTAGGAGAAGGAATTCAATGGTTTAGATCGCCTGAAAAAGTTGTAGGGTGTATGGGAAAAATTGGTGAAGAAAGCCAGTTGGAACAGAAAGTAGAGCTGACTTCATGAAGAAGACGCACCAGGTGCTGACATGTGTCAGCACCTGGGTGGCCAGATGCATAAATACATTATATATTATATAATAAATAGTAAATAGCATTATTTTAAATAGGTATAAAAACAAGAAATGTGAATAATTAAATTATCTAAATTATAGAATAATTAATTTTTATAAATAATAAATATTATTCGAGATATAATTATTATATTAATAAATAGGTATAGATAAATAAGTTTTAGATTTTTAATTTAATAAATAAATAACTAAAGTTAAATTGTATTTTCTTAATTGTTATAATAATAAATAAGGGTTGTGTGAATTTTTAGGGATTTAATAAATTAGTTTACATATATTAATAAATACAGGTATAAGTTATCCAGTTCATTTTTATCTATAACTTAGGGTTTTGGTTTTTATTAAAATAATAAATAAGCTCCAAAATTTCTGAAATAAATCATGATGAAAATAAAGTATCATGAAAATAATTAGAAATTATAAAATTAATAAAAGTATAAATAATGTGGTCTATATAAAATAAATAGCCCAGAAACCCCGTTGTCATTAGGTCCCAAAACCGACTTTTTGCAAACGGACTCCGAATTCAACGAAACCATCTCTATTGCTTAGATAATATTATTTTAGGAACTTTAAAGGTGAGTAGAGTAAAATTGGAGTTCGTATGAAGAAGTTATGATATCAGGAAGTTGAGATTTTGACAATTTAAAAGCTAGATTTCTCGGCATATATACATGATAATATTTTTAATTATTTTTATATATATTTTTAGAAAGAATTAGGAAAAGAGTTGGGTAAATATATATATATATATATGAATTAATTAAAAATCAATGAAGATTTGGTATTTATTGGATAAATAGTGAGGATTATGTGGAGTGTAACTTAATTTATTTTTATGATTTTGTTCCCTTATCTCCCCCTACTTATTGATTTGTCGACCAATCCATGCTGACTTGGTCTCGGTGGTTAGGTTATAAATATACCTTGCAGCTATATTATATTTATAAGTCATATTGTACATATATACATATTTACAATCTGCCTTCTTCTCTTTTCTTTATTTTTTTAATTCTTTTATTTATTTACATGTTTTTGATGCTTAAAAGTGCATTTTTATTCATGAATGAGGTTTTGTTAAAAGATAGGAATTAATGGATATTTACATGTATTTGTTAAGGGTTTTAAGATAAAATGCGACAGATATGTTAATGAATCATGGATTCATCAACCCCCTATACTTAAACTTTGCTAGCCCCTTAGCAAACACTTATTTGAAAAATAAGGGAAAAATAAGAAAGTTAGAATGAATTTGTTTTCCTAAACCAATTCACGAGAACAGACAAAGGACAGAGCTCGATCGGGCCTGAAACAAGCATTTTGTCAGATCCTTAACTAGGATTAGGATTTTATCCCCAACAATCTTAAAGTTCCACAAATCCTTATTCGAGATCACTTCATCGGCTAGTTCAGACTCACTTATTCATATCGCAAACTCTATCATCCTTGAAGTCAATTTGTACAGTGTGTGAATTGATTTAGCTCTTCCTGCTTAAAGAAACGAAGAAACCGTCCATCCCGGCTATACACTTCTATTGCTTCCTCATCCAGCTACTCTTTCCTCGGGGATGGAGGTATTCCCTTCTGAGGTCAACTCGTGCTATGTCCACAATCGAGTATAGAGAAAGTAGAAGAATGAGAAAAGAAGTGGACGCGACCAGTGTAGACGCATCTCCTTGTGAAGCTCAACCGGTGTAGCTATGTCTCCACTAAGATGTGCATGCATTTTTGGTGGAAGCTTGGACCATTGTGGTCGTATTTGTATTTGGTGGCTTCTTCTTTGATTTGGCTTTGTAATTTGCTTGCACTGCATTCTTCTCCTTGTGCCTCGACGGATATAGCATCTTTTATTCCGTCCCTTTTTTGAGGTCTTAGAAAAATTGTGTCAGCAGATCCTTCCCTCATCCGAAGAGACTATCGCAACCCCAATCTCTCCCGTCTTTAGACGTCAATGCTGCAAAGACAAGGATAGAAACACACTACCAAGATGTACTTCCCTTCGCAACTCCATGCAAGTCAAGCTAAGTGCAGAGTGCATGTGTTCAAGATTGGTTCATTAGTGTAGAGTTGTACGAATGACACCAAATGGTCTACTTAAGCACATACGACTTGATTTCCTGAAAATGGTCTTATGGAACCCAAAGATTTTAAGTCATAGACCTGAAGATTCTAAATTCCAGATCCTAACTAGGCTCCTTACAACGAAAGTTAAAGGCCATAATCAAGCTCCATCCTTTAGACTAGACTCAATCCTTAGTTTCAGAAATCAAACTTATTCTGAAAAAATACGATGCAAATGCAACCATGTTTTTGTGAAGTATATTTTCTGAATTTTACTCATTTTTATGGATTTTAAGGCTTTTGTAATTTTTAGGACTTTTAAGACTTTGTAATTTTTTATGGATTTTCTGATTTTCATAAACAAGTTTTTGTACATGGGTTTTACAAGATATATTTTATTTGAGTTAAATATCTAATACATTTTACAAATTTTATATACAAAGAATTTTACAAGGATTAAATGATTTTTACACATGTTTTAATAGATAGAATTGTAATAAGTATTATACCTTTTTTAAATACATATCTTAATTATAGATTTTAAATACAGATTTTAGACATATTTTACTTATTTACAAGGATTTTATAAGTAATAAATAAATGTATAAATGGATTTTAAATTAACCCTCACCCACTTTATGGTTTTTATAGATATAGAAAATACATAAAAGTACGAGTTATGGACAAAAGTATATATACAATATATACGCACCCCCCCTATACTTAGCTTGTTCTATGTCCTCATAGCGTCAAAAGAGAAAAAAGGAGGACATAACTCGTGCTAAGTAAAAGTGGGTGAAAAAGAATATAAGAAAACAAGTCAGTCAACCCCCCCTCCCCTATACTTACGATCAGGTAATCATAAGTATAATGGGAGAGCAAGACTGAGTGAAAAGAATATATAACGAAAGATCAAAAGGAATAAAGAATATGAGATCATCGAAATCACTCGGTCCCCCCTATACTTAGGATAAGGCATCCTAAGTATACAAAAGAATATATCCAAAAAAATCGGGGACCAGTGATTTGTGAAAACGAATGGATATACACAATGGATAGAAGAAAATATAAAACGTGAATCAACGGGCAATCAGTCCCCCCTATACTTAAGATCCGGTATCCTAAGCATAAAGACGAGCAAAAATGGGGACGATTGTGGTCTACGAAGAATATACAAGTGTTGCAAATTTCCAGAAATCGAATGGCTCAAAAGTCTTTGTACAGGATGGGATGAAGTAAAAGAATGATCATGAGTCCTGTACAAAATAGATCACTTCAATACAGGCTAGATGATCAGTAGTCTCTACGATGTGCTTCAGCATCTGCCCATTAACCACGAACGGTTCTGCACCAGGTGACTCATCTGCTATTGCTATACTTCCATTGTCGTGCACCGTTCTGACTATGTAATGTCCTTCCCACTTGCTTTTCAATTTACCAGGAAAAATTCTTAATCTTGTGTTGAACAACCAGACTTTCTTCCCAGGGACAAAGAGCTTGTGCCGAATATGTCTATCGTGCCATTTCTTCACTTTGTCCTTATAAATGAGAGTGTTCTCGTATGCTTGATTTCGAATCTCTATCAGCTCATTCAGATCCATCTTTTATTTAGCTCCTGCTTTCTGTGCATCAAGTAAAATTTCTCGAATAGCCCATTTAGATTTGTGCATGATTTCTACGGGTAAATGGCATGGCTTTCCATAAACCAGTCTGAATGGTGAAGCACATAAGGGAGTTTTATATGCAGTACGATAAGCCCAAAGAACCTGATCTAGAAGTTGCGACCAGTTCTTCCTATCCGGTCATACTAATTTCTGGAGAATTGATTTCACCTCCGTATTTGAAACTCCAGCCATACCGTTCATTTGTGGGTGGTAAGGAGAAGCTACTCTGTGATCAATGCCATATTGCTTCACTAGCTTTTTGACCTCCTTATTAATGAAATGGCTACCCCCATCTGAAATAAGAATACGTGGAATCCCGAACCGAGAAATAATGTGTTCCCTTAAGAACTTGCAAACTATCTTACTCTCTGCGGTTTGTGCGGGTATAGCCTCCACCCATCTACTAACATAATCTACAGCGAGAAGAATATACTCAAAGCCGCTGCTGGAAGGGAACGGTCCCATGAAATCTATGCCCCATGCGTCAAAGATCTCGTAAAATAATGACGGGTCGCATCAGCATTGCATCTCTAGCAATGACTACCCCTACTGCTCTCTGACAATCCGGGCAACTCTTCACGAATGTACAAGCATCTCTAGTAAGAGTTGGACACCATAATCCGCTCTGAAGTACCTTCTGCATTGTCCTCTTCCCTGAGTGATGTCCCCCTTCCTCTAAAGAATGACACAATGTGAGAAAACTATTATATTCCTCCTGTGGAATAAAACGTCTGTAAACACAATCCGGTCCTTCATGAAAAAGAATCGGATCCTCCCAATGGTAGTATCGTGCCTCAGAAACTAGTCTATCAACTCGATTCTTTGGCCAACCCTGAGGACTTTTCTGTGTAACCAGAAAATTAACTATATCTACATACCATGGAAGTTCGGTAATTGCAAAGATGCTTTCGTCAGAAAATCTCTCTGCAATCTCTAGCGTGTACACATCTGAAGGCTGTTCTGTCTGTAATCGGGAGAGGTGATCAGCTACCACATTCTTTACCCCGGGTTTGTCTTTAATATCCAAATCAAATTCCTGAAGTAAAATAATCCATCGAAGAAGGTGTGTCTTAGCATCCTTCTTTTCCATCAAAAATCGGATAGCTGAATGATCTGTATAAACTGTGATTTTGGAGCCAAGAAGATAAGATCTGAATTTATCTAATGCGAACACTACTTCCAACATCTCCTTTTCTGTCACTGTGTAATTTCGCTGAGCATCGTCTAAGGTTCTACTGGCATAGTGGATAGCAACAGGAAGTCCATTCCTCCTCTATCCTAATACAGCCCTGACGCAAAATCTGAAGCATCCATCATGATCTCGAAGGGTAGAGACCAATCAGGCGGCTGTAGGACAGGAGCACTGATAATCATTTCTTATAATGTGAGGAAGGCATTAAGACATTTATCATCTAATAAGAATTCGATGTCTTTGCCTAATAATTCAGTTAACGGTCGGGCAATCTTGGAGAAATCCTGGATAAACCGTCGATAAAAATCGACATGCCCTAGAAATGACTGTAACTGCTTAATGTTGGATGGTGGTTTGAGGCGCTTGATGACATCCTCCTTGGTAGGGTCAACCTCCATACCTCGCTGGGAGATGACGTGCCCCAACATGATCCCGTATGTAACCATAAAATAGCTCTTTTCCCAAGACAAAACGAGATCTACCTCACAACATTTCCGAAGAACCTGGTCTAGGTGCGCTAAACAATCGTCAAAGGACTCACCATAGATCGAAAAATCATCCATAAAAACCTCTAGAAAATCACCGACCATATCCCCAAAAATAGCAAGCATACACCTCTGGAAAGTAGCAGGAGCGTTGCACAATCCAAAGGGCATCCGTCTAATGGCATACATGCCGAACGGACATGTGAAGGTGGTTTTCTCCTGGTCTTCAGAAGCAATTGTTACCTGGTTGTATCATTAGTAACTGTCAAGGAAACAGAAATACTCCTTCCCTGCCAACCGTTCTATGACTTGGTCTATAAAAGGCAAAGGGAAGTGGTCCTTCTTCGTCGTGACGTTCAATTTCCTGTAATCAA
The DNA here is from genome assembly GCA_037367405.1 of Ottelia alismoides. Taxonomy (NCBI): domain Eukaryota; kingdom Viridiplantae; phylum Streptophyta; class Magnoliopsida; order Alismatales; family Hydrocharitaceae; genus Ottelia; species Ottelia alismoides. The sequence goes on from JAZKJV010005676.1 coordinate 74,243, forward strand.
CGCACACCCGCCATGACGTGGTTACTCTCTTTGGAGTCTCCTCTCCACTCTCATTCTTAACCATTGAATTCCCGACTTCTTCAGGACAACATGTAATGGGCTAACCCATTCAGAGTTGGAGATGGGATAAATGAACCCTGCGTCACACCATTTCGTAATCTCTTTCTTGACAACCTCTCGTAAAATCGGATTCAGCCTACACTGAAATTCTCTGGAAGGTTTACTGTCATGATCGAGATATATATGATGAGAACACAAAGCAGGATTAATCCCGCAGAGATCGGATACAGTCTACCCAATTGCCTTGCGGTTTCTTTCAAGAACCTTCATCAGACGAGATTCCTGTTCTTCGGTCAAATATGAACTGATAAGGACCTGAAACTGTCGATGTGGACATGCAAGGAAAGTGTACTTAATATTCGGTGGCAACAACTTCAGTTTAGGTAAGGTAGATTCTGGCTCTGCTGAAACCTCATCTATACGTGTATTGGGGTCTGTATCGGTTGTGGATTTGTCGGCAATCTGGTTATCCACCATCTCAATATGCTCTGGAGTCGGACTACAGAAGATGTTTAAAACATCACGCGACTCGCTATCATGCTCATCCTCAGAATGATCAGAGGAAAACAATTTTGCTAAATGGAGCTCTCTCTCTAAATCATCTGAAGTGGATGAATCGTGTAAAGATTTTGACTCTAAAAGATCTGCAATACACTCCTCAGAAGTCTGATCCCTCTGCTTCTCATCATCCATACTGAAATATAAAGTATTGTCTGAAGAACTGCCAACTGTGGTCTCAGACCCATCCTCTGCTAGGAAATCTTGGGTCTCTACTCGATACCTCTCGAGATCGTCAAGACGAACCTCATCCATGTAATTGCAGGTGGCTAAAGAACTCAAGAAATCAGAAGATGCATCACTGGATATGTTTGAATCTCTTGCCATCTCTATATGTGTCTTCTCGCCCTTGGCGCGAAAAGATACCTTCCCTGTATCATAATCAAAGAGAGCCTTTGCGGTCTCTAATAAAGGCCTCCCAAGAATGATTGGGGTAAGGTGTAACTGTGTAGGGAAATCCTTATCCAGGACCGTAAAGTCCACTGGGAATTGCAGACCCTGCACGGTTACGATAACATTCCTTAATATGCCCCTAGGTTTCTTTACGGATCTATCAACAAACTGAAGGATCGCGCAGGATTTGTAAAGAGGACCTAACTCGAGCTTGTCGAGTAAGGAAGATGGTATCAAATTGATCGAGGAACCGTTATCTAATAGAGTGCGGTCGAATTCAGCATTTCTGATGTCGCATCTGACATAGTGGCTCCTGAATCCTTCTTCTTCTTCGGTAACTTATTCTAAATAGCACAAGATGTGGCCTTGGTCAAAACATGTTTCTCTGTACGTGATCTCTTTTTCCTACGCGTAGTACATCGGTTTTTCAATTGATTCTTAAGCATAGGAAAATGATCCAAGGCATCGTGAAGCGGAATCTTTAGAAAGATGTGATCTTTTAGTAATCGCTCGGTCTATGGAGTGAACATTCTTTTTGGAGTTTTTCTTTCCTTTTCCAAACAAAGCGTCGGGAAAGGGAACAATGTCAGGAATGAGAAAATCAGACTTTTTATTCAATTCATAATCAACATGTACATCGAGAGTTTCAGAATTATGTACAAAACTCTCTAAAACAGGGGAAGACATGTTTTTGTCGGGAGTATCTGCATGGTCTGGCGTGATATCATCGTCTGACTCGCCAATGTCCATGTCCACTGTATCGGCATCGCTCCCTTCTCTTGGATCTTCAAGGTGGTCCTCATCATTGTGTTGATTCTCCTCCTCAACATCAGAATCTAGTTGTTCATGAATTTGCTCCTGCTCCTCATTAAGTGCCCTCTCCTCTACTCCAGCAAGTGCTCGTGGTGATCTACCGCTGATGAGATGAATGAAGTTAGATAAAAATTCAGGAAACGAGATCATACCTGTAGTGTTGTCTACCTGATCTGGATGCCTCCTCTTGTTGTCCGGATTCATCTGAGGATGGGCTGGGAGAGTGGTCTTCGGTGCAGTTAACTCGTCCAGACGACGGTTAACTTGCTTCATCTCTGTCTTATGCGCAATCTGGAGCGTACTCAGCATGTCCATGATTTGATTTAGTGCTTGGGCTTGTGAAGACATCTCAGGTTCGGTGTGGTGGCCCTGGCTCTCTATTCTCTTCTGCATAGGCGTGTAATGTTGTGAGGTGGAAGGCTGGGAGGATCTCTGTGGTGTAAAGGAAGACTGTTGCTGCTGCTGATAGTGATGTGACTGTGAATGGTGAGCAGGATACTGGTATGAATGCGGTCTCTAATAAGCATGCTGGTGAGACTGCTGCTGCGTGAAGTTTTGTTGGTGCTGAAAGTGTGGACGTCCATGCTGCGGTTGGCTATACGGCTACTGCTGATGATGTGGTATACTCGGTTGCTGAATCGGAGTATATCAAATCTCGTTGATCTCAAGAGTGGCTTGAGGCTCAACATCCAAGTCTGCAGCACTGGTGATCTGGCCGGGATTGGCATGAGACTGATCCTCATGCCAATCAATCTGCGGAGTCTCAGGCTCGCTCTATACAAAATGAATCTGTCGGGTGGGTGGAGTGGGTAAAGTCCTCCGTACAGGTTGTGCGGTCGAAGAAGATTGGGCCTGCTGGTACTGAAGTTAGAGCTCCGTAACCTTCTTCGTAAGATCACTCACCTGCTGAGGCAGAGATGAGAGTTTCTCTAACTCTCGTAGCGGCTGTAAGTCGAACTTGCTTTTGAATCACATCCACCAATGTTAATTTCTCGCTAATGAAGCCCAAGTTGGGGTTGGATTCAGATTCTGAGATATTAGCCACCTTATGATGCTCTCGGTGATGTGGTGTTGAGGGGTTCTCTGAAATGCCCGAGTAGAGTTGACGACTCTTGAGTTCTCTACCATCCATTTGAAGATGGACAAGACTGACTCGGCATCCTTATTCAAATAGTTGCCGCCACATGCGGCACTCACTAACCCCTGAATGTCCGGCTGGAGTCCTCCAAAATAATTCTGAACTAGCACTTTCATCGGTATCTCATGATGCGGACATCTCTCCGTAAGATCTTCGAATCTATCCCATGCCTCATGGAAAGATTCATTCGGAAGCTGCGCGAAATTGGAGATCTGACTCCTCATCATGTTCGTCCTCCCCAGAGGAAAATATTTACACAAGAATGTTGACTTCAGATCATCTCATGTAGAAATTTCCTTTCCCAGGTGGCTCAACCAATAAAGTGCCTTATCGGCTAAGGAAAAGGGAAAGGCTTTGAGGCGAACAGCCTCCTACGTAACACCTAGATAACTAGCTGTACCGCAAATCATTTCGAACTGCTGCAAAAAGGTAAACGTCTCCTCTTTAGCATTCCCGTAAAACTTGGGAAGCAGTGAGATGAAGGACGGCCTCAATTCGTATGGCCCGAATCCAATGATGGAGCATTCTCGCACCCGGGTCATACTCATCTCGTAACGTGGCGGGAACCACTGCATGCAGTAAAGGGTTCCCGGCCCCTGCTCGCAACGCGGCTATCTCAGCTCGCAACTCGTTCTGAGTTCTAAATTGCTCTCGAATCTATAAATTCATCTGTTGTAGAGTATCGAGAATCCCTGTCATAATATCTGCGGTTGGATCTGATCTTCCGTCATGATACTCCTCAGTTGGTGGCCTTTCGTCTCGTGGTCCTTTGTCGCGATTCATTTGCTTCAAATCTTTTGGAAAAGAAAAGCTCTCGTAAGAACTCAGCGAAAACTCAGCGGGAGATATCGATGATGTATTGAGATAAGGATCTGCCTCAATAGTCTGGCCGGGAGGCGAGGGAGTCTGGGTCTGACTCTCCTCGAGATCAGATGGGACCAGCTTGGGAAGAGAGTCATCCCAAGCTTGTGAAGATGTACGAATGACGGTGGACGCTCGAAAGCTCACGTAGTCTGAGCAGAAAAGCCGTCGAGACGTCATCTTCGATATCAAGCGAATGATTGGGAGAACACGATTTGTGATTCAAGAGAGAGGGGAAAATGCGTAAAGCCACGGTAACTCATGCCCCGCAAGAAAACACAAAGCAAACCCTGTTTTCACCAACACAACTCGATGAAGACCGTGAGAGTTCGATCTTTTATCTTGTCGGTTTTAGGGTTGTAATTAGCAAACAACTATAATCGATTAACGTGAGCTGATGCGAGCTTATAGGTGCCCAATTTTCCCCCGCAATGTTGTCCCGAGTCCGTACAAAAAATCACTTGCTCTCAGCCAGTTTGGTGGCAAGTACGGACCGTTTCCAGCTACCCGTGTTGCTTGAGGACGGAGCCTTACGCAGTGTCCTCTAAATCTCCCACTCTGCTAAGTAAACCCGGACCGTTTTCGGCTACCAGAGCGTACCCATTGAGGAGCAGTGATCAGGTGCATAGACTAAGTAGTATTTCACGAGAAATACGGGTTTGTGGTTCTAACCTTATGGGTCGTCTCTCACTCGCGCACTCTGAGAAAATATACGGGGATTACTCTCCCAAATCAGATGAACCTTACGTTTATTTTAGATCAGATACGTTAGCAGTCCCGGTTTTATTTTGGAGTTTTATATTTTTTTGAGTTTTTTCAGACAAATGTCTACAGAATTTTTTATTTTCTTTTTATAAAAATCCTAAAATCATGCACCTAGGTTGCGGGTCCTAAGACTAACTACGTAAGCGCAATCATATAGAATTAAAGAAAACTCTTAAGAAAGCACCTATCCTTGAAAAAGCCGTAGAAAAACCGTCGATGCGAGAAAACTGTGGTGGGTGCCCTGATCCCCTGAATACACGGTACTCGGTGAATCAGACCCTGGAAAAAAATGAGGGGAGGGGGAGTACAAGTCGGGATGTCCTTAGTGGACCCCGTTTACTAAAGTTCAATACAGATTTCTCTCTCTTTCTCTCTCTTTTACAAAATCACACTAATCAATATTTCCCTCTGCAGCCGACTCGTAGAGAAGGAGTCGACCTCTGCTCTCTCAACTAACTCGGCTTCCTAAGAAACTGGCTGATCCTGCTGGACCTGTAAAAATTGGTTAGCGGCTAAGATGATCGATAAAAGACTCGAGAAAAAGCCGTAAGAAAAACCGAGTAAAAGCTACGGAAAAAATAAGAAGAGAGAAAATAAAATCACAAAAAATGTAAAAAAATCAAAATAACACTAACGCCTCCCCGGCAACGGCGCCATTTTGATGCGGCTCAGGTCCGATTGCAGTTTTAAGTGGTTGGGTTGTCGGTGTAGAGAACTGCAAAGAGACCCGAGCTTTTACATGAAACAAAGATCGGTTTAAAACCTTACACTATTTCTTTAACCAGGTAAGTGTGCCAGTGTCGAACTCAATGAGGTAGAATAGGATACTTTGATTTTTTTAAGTGAAAATATATTTTTGTGATTATTTTATCTCTTCTTAGAGTGATCGAGGAAACACGACATTTTTATGGATTTTTTATTTATAATTTTTATTTGATTTTATATTTTTCCAATTTTTATTTATTTTTCAAAGTGATATTTTTTCAAATAATTTACCTACAATATAATAGGTGAAAATAGGTGAAATATAAGTGATTTTATATAGTAGGTAAATCGATCGAGCAACAAGCTCGATGAACACTCGAAATCAAATCAAAACGGAGTCAATTTGCGACAAATCAAAACACGATGAAGAAGCGACGAAAACACACCAAAATTACTAAAAAACCTTACTGGGGTAGTTGTGTAACTACCCTAAAAAAACTACAAAAAATAATGTCAAAAATACGTCCAAAGTCCCCCTACAGCACATGGGTAGAAATGCAAGAAAAACTAAGAAAAGTTCTGCAGTTAGGTCCTCTGTTAGGGACTGAAATGTAAAAAAATATGAAGTATTACATTTAGGTCCCCGCACAGGGACCTAAACATAATTTCTGGAAAGTTCTGGGGATGTCTGGAATGTTGGAAATCCTCTGGATTTAAGATGCAAAATGTACACCGCTTCGGCTTGGACGGTCTGGATTATAACGTGCAGCACGATCTGAGCCGTCCGCTAATGACACGTGTCGCAAGACTGTACCCCGGTTGTTCTTGGGTCGTTCTTCAACCAGTTGAGCGGCTAATGAAGGCGGCATCTTCTCCGAATTCTTGCCGGTGACTAGAGTGAAGCTTGGGCCTCCAGCAGGGCCAGAGGGGTGGCTCCTCCACCCCTCGAGCTCGCCTGCGGGTGAGCACGGACGGAGGTGGTGGATATCGGCAAGGCGAAGCCGATGAAGATGGTGGACCTTTGCTCCTGGAGATTGATGGAAGGTTGTTGCACCTTCTTTGAATGGCGATTTTTGTGAAGATGAAGACTCCAAATGATTCGAAACTGCTCCAGATGGAAGATAAACCTGCAAAGATCAAATATGTATGCTCGATTTGCAATAAATTAGCCGAAAGATTAAGGTTTTTGCAAGCTCAAAAATCATTTCCAGAATAGACCAAACATACTTGAGAAATACTCGAGAAATGAAACACGATTTGGATTGAATATGAAATGAATTGGCAATGGATTTCGAATGCACATTTAAGAAGTTTGATTAGGCTTCCTAACTACGTGATTATCTACGCTAATGTATGCATGGAGATCGAGAAGGAAAATCGCAAAGATGAATGAGTAGATCTGGGAAAGAGAGGTGTATTTACCTCATATGGTTGCTCGATGGCTGATCTTTGCCGGAGCTGAACGCGCACAAGGCGGCGATGGAAGGGCTGGAGAGCACCTTGGAACTCCTCCCCGACGATCCTTCTCCCACGCGGGCACCTTTGGTCGGAGCTATCACCTCCTGAGCGAGCAAAGTGAGGCGAGGAAGAGAGGGGTCGGCCACTGGATTCTGAGCTTCATGTGGTTAAGAGAAAGTTAGTTATAATCCGCAAAGTTTAAGGGTATTTATAGAGTAATTTACTTGGGCTTCAAGGTTAATCCAAGGGTGGCGAGTAAAAAGGTTGTTAGGAGAAGGAGTTCAATGGTTTAGATTGCCTGAAAAGGTTGTAGGGTGCGTGGGAAAATTTGTTGATGAAAGCTAGTAGGAACAGAAAGTAGAACTGACTTCTTGAAGAAGATGCACCAGGTGCTGACACATGTCAGAACCTAGGTGGCCAGATGCATAAATACATTATATATTATATAATAAATAGTAAATATCGTTATTTTAAATAGGTATAAAAACAAGAAATGTGAATAATTAAATTATCTAAATTATAGAATAATTAATTTTTATAAATAATAAATATTATTCGATATATAATTATTATATAAATAAATAGGTATAGATAAATGAGTTTATATTTTGTATTTTCCTAATTATTAGAATAATATATAAGGGTTGTGTGAATTTTTAGGGATTTTAATAAATTAGTTTACATATATTAATAAATACATGTATAAGTTATCCAATTCATTTTTATCTATAACTTAGGGTTTTGGATTTTAATAAAATAATAAATAAGCTCCAAAAATTCTGAAATAAATCATGATAAAAATACAGTATCATGAAAATAATTAGAAATTATAAAATTAATAAAAGTATAAATAATGTGGTCTATATAAAATGAATAGCCCAGAAACCCCGTTGTCATTTAGTCCCAAAACCGACTTTTTTTGCAAACGGACTCCGAATTCAATGAAACCACTTCTATTAATTAGATAATATTATTTTAGGAACTTTAAAGGTGAGTAGAGTGAAATTGGAGTTCGTTTGAAGAAGTTATGATGTTCGGAAGTTAAGATTTTGACAATTTAAAACCTCAATTTCTTGGTATATATACATGATAATATTTTTAACTTATTTTTAAATTTTTATATACATTTTTAGAAATAATTTGGAAAAGAGTTTGGTGAAAAATACATATATATGAATTAACTAAAAATCAATGAAGATTTGGTACTTATTGGATAAATAGTGAGGATTATGTGGAGTGTAACTTAATTTATTTTTATGATTTTCTTCCCTTATCTCCCCCTAGTTATTGATTTGTCGTCTAATCCATGATGACTTGGTCTCGGGGGTTAGGTTATAAATATACATTGCAGCTATATTTATATTTATAAGTCATATTGTACATATATACATATTTACAATCTGCCTTCTTCTCTTTTCTTTATTTTTTATTCTTTTATTTATTTACATGTTTTTGATGCTTAAAAGTGAATTTTTATTCATGAATGAGGTTTTGTTAAAAGATAGGAATTAATGGATATTTACATGTATTTGTTAAGGGTTTTAAGACAAAATGCGATAGATATGTTAATGGATCATGTATTCATCAACTAGCAAAGGTAAGGTATAGAGGAATAATGAATCCATGATTCACATCATTTATTCTTTTGTTTTAATCAAACTCCCTATGCAAAATATTTGTAAATATATATCAAATACAATAAATTAGTATTCACCATTCTTTTGTTAAAATTGTGTATTTAACATTCTTCTTAACCAAAATAAAAGAATAAAGAAGAAAATAAAAGAAAAGCGATAAATAAATATGTATTTATGCAATAAATGCAGACTGGCCCAAACCCCGAGAGAAGGTCAAATATTGGCCTGATCAACAACGAATAAAGTAGGGAGAGATAGGGTCCTTCGTCATTGTATATATCCATCAGTACTCATCCTGTATATATCCTTCACTTTTGTAATTCTAAATAAAATAATGTCAAAATAATTACTTTCTTCAATAAAAATCGTAAATAAAAATTTAAATAATAATAATAATTAGAAAATAAGATACTGTACAAATGCACAACATCTTTACTTTTATATATTTATTTCCGTTGTAAATAATTTGTATATATTTTGTATTTTTAAACATTTATATATACACTCTTAATAATTACATAAAAGTGAAATAAAATTCATAAAAATGCAAAACAAAACAATAATAAAATCAAATTTTCATTGTAAAAAAGACCAATAATGTATATATTGTATATAAAATTAGTTCATTAACACATCTAATTAATTTATAAAAATCAAATAAATTTTTACACTCTTCAAATTATTGTGAAAATAAATAAAATATAAAATATAATGTATTTGTAAAAAAACAAAATACATGCATATAATATATAGGTATACTATACCTGTACATAATAGTTTATAGGGATTTTATCAGTTGTGCCCCTCCGAGATATCGCAATATCAGTTATGCCCCTATCTTTTTGGTAATATCAGTTGTGCCCCCGACTTCTTGCCAATATTTCACTTGTGCCCCTCCGAGGGGCATAACTGATAAAAGATTTTTATCAGTTATGCCCCTCTGAGGGGCACAAGTTAAATATTGGCAAGAAGTCGGGGGCACAACTGATATTACCAAAAAGATAGGGGCATAACTGATATTGCGATATCTCGGAGGGGCACAACTGATAAAAACCCTAGTTTATATTATATATACCATAATATATTTACCACTAAAAATTATTAAAAATCACAGAAAAATTGTTTTTAAAATAACTAACAATTTCTATTTTAAATTCATTTACTATTTTTAATTGTGAAAAATGGTTACAAAAATATTTTGAGAAATCTATATATACTGTTTGAAAATTCTTTGCAGAATGATTTTCAAATTTTGTAAAATATTTGTAAAAATTATTTGTCAAATTAGTTTGCAAAAATAAAGTTTTCAAAATATTTTCAAAAATCTTTTCAAATTATTTTGAGAACTATGTACACAATTCAAGCAAATAAAGAGCCTTTACAAACCTTGTATATACAAATATGTAAATTCTTAAATCGCAATTTTTGTAAATTCCAAAGAAGTGCTCCCGTGTATATATCTGCACATATTTCTTTTCTTAGAAACTCTGTGAAAATCCCTAAAAATTTTGCAAAAATAAAAATCCCAAAAACATTTGCAAAGATATTTTTCAAAAACCTGCATAAAAACTGCAAAACCCTTTTTCAAAACTCCATAAAAAGTTCATAATTAGAAAACTGCATCACCCAAAAAAAATCCTTGCATTGTACAAAGCATTTGTACTTTTCGGATTGAGCTTAACAATTGAACAAGTCCATATAAAATCCGAAGATTGGAGCTTGGTTGGACCTTAAATCTACTTAATCACATGGACCTTATGGGAACTGGAATTGAGGCACTTCAGGTCTACTAGAGTTAATTCTTTGAGAATATGAGACTTGGTTCAATGTCGTCTTGACTGCTAAGAAGAATATTTCGGAGCACATGCATAACTGTTGTTAATAATGACCTAGCTTGCACACCCGCACTTTACACTTTGCTCACCTCAGTTGAAGTAACAAAGGGATGAGTTTGCCGACATGAGACACAAGGCAATGGAAACATCAAAAGTCACATATCTGTGGCCATTGTACCCTAACCGATCTAGTAGCCATGAGGTATTATGACAGAAGTTGCGGGTTGCGATAATGCTTCAAAAGAGGGATAGTCTACTAGCTCAAGAGGAAAAAGTCCATATGTAAATGATGTTGTATATAGTATTAAAAATGTAATAAAAACTCCAAAAAAGTAGACAAACCTGAATGAAAAATAAAATACCTGCCGGAGTATGTATATATTTATATAGTCAAGCTTGAGCTTCAAAGTCACACTCATGTGAGCCTGCAGTCGGATGACTTGGATACACTGGTCAAGCATCCCATGTTAGATAGCTACACTGGATACCGTCCGTTCTTCTCTCCACCTCATCTTCTTGAGCCGATTGTGCTTGAACTTAGAAGGGATTACCCTGCTTCTCGAGAAAAGAGTTGATGGATTGGGGAATTAGGGTCACCATGTTGGAGAAGACTGACTTTTATTGCTTCAGCCAAGGAGAGCTACCTATCACTCACACTGTACAAGATAGCTTCATAGTCGTAAGGGTCTGCGTATGAGTTGACTTATTCTGACATGGCTATTTAGGACACTTGAACAGAGTTTTGTGGATCTCAGAGGCTGATGTGTTGCAAGTCCGGTTCCCACACGAGGTTCTGACCAAACCTAAGTGTCCAAAGGTCCGACTTAAGCTCTAAACTTTGACTTATGAAGACAAGTTTAAGAACTAAAATCAATCCAAGTCTTTTTTTCTTTTCTTTATTTTATTTTTTGCACTTTATATGCATTAAATGTTTGCTAGGGACTAGCAAAGGCAAGTATAGGGGGGTAATGAATCTCCATTTCATCACCATTATTATCTCAGTTTGGTCTTTATTCTTAGCTAAATGCATGTAAATATCATTATTTTGCATCAATTAGCATTCATTATTTACTATATAAGTATTGTATAAAATACATTGTTTAAAGCCAAAATAAAAGAGAAAAGAAAAAGAAATAAAATGCAAAAGGTATTTTATTACCCTAAACCCCAAGAACTAGGCATCATGATGACTGGGTCGACAAGGAATAAAATAGGGGGAGATAAGGGTTAAACACACAATAAAATCCCTAATTATTTATTCTTCAATAATGTATTTTGGGAGCTACTTTATTCTTTATTATTTATACCTCAAAATAATAAACTTTGTACATGAAAGTTGTACATGAAAATATAAAGAAAAATACAAAATTGATTTCATCTAAAAATAATATATAATGTTCATTCTATGCTCAAAATAATAGCCAAAACCCAAGCTTCCTAGACCCATATCTTCTCCAGAAAACTTATAATGTACCAAAATCACATTTTATTGTGTATAACTTTTAATTGGCTATTTAATGAAGGTGGTTTCGTTTAATTTGGAGATAAGATGCAAAAGTTAGGTTTTGGACCCCTATTGTACTATATACTTGAATAAAATATTCATTTTATTTATTCTTTATATCTTACATTATTTTATATTTTTTAATTTTGTAAATATTATTTATATTATGTGTACGCCATTAAGATAAAAGGATACCATTGAAAATGAACTAAAATAAATAAGTGTATAGGATATATAGATGAAGTACCTATACTTATACATATACCTATATAGTAAACACATCCATTTAGTTAAGTGTACATATTATATCAAGAAAATACAACAAAAATATATTTGTGTATATTTAAATAATTAATAAATATATAAATTAAGTATATAAAATAATAAAATTTGAAATACAAACTAAAAATAAAATAAGCTATATATAGGTCAATATACCTATAACTATACATGTGAATACTAACTCATAATAATAACTCCATAATAATAAATAAAAATAGTAATTAAATGCTACATAAAATAACAAACATTTTTCATTTTATTCCACTACCTATTTACTATGGATTTACCAATAATTTCCTCCTTGGAATTTTCACTACCTATTTATTATGGATTTTACCAATAATTTCCTCCTCATAATTTTTCATTTTAGTTAATTCACTGCCTATTTATTATGGATTTTACGAATAACTTCCTCCTTGGACCAACCAGAAACAAACCCTAGTTGACCTAAGTCAACTCCCCTGCCTCCAGCTACCTGGTGTGTCAGACGTCAATCAAGCCATCTTCTCCCAATTTCCTCTTTTGATCCATTGATTTTCTCTTCTTGATCCCTTCACGAAAAACCCTCTGCAATCTACCCTCGACCTTGCCAGAATTTTTTCGAAGTCAAAGGTTCATCGATTCAAGCAAAAAAAACTAATCGAATAATCCCCCTTACCATGTCTATAAATAACTTCTTCATCCTTCCTTCTCGATTTTGATCCCTTTTTTAGCCCTTAATCCCTCAGCCTTGAGCGTGCGTATGTTCTCAGAGACAATGAGGATATCCCGAGGTGTTGGAGCGGAGCAAGGAGGAGGAGAGGAGGTCCAAGGCATCCCTCCGGCGAGGCCTCCGCTCCCTGGTCCCTAGGTACGAGTTGTGCATTTTCTTCCATTCTAGGTAGATTTAGTCTTAGTTTCTAGTGTATTATCTTTTGTTTCATCCTTAGATTAGAAGTTTAGCTTAACTTTTAAAATCGAAGATCGCCGGAGCTCTCAGCTCTGACAATGTTTCGTTGTTCTCTGAATATGCTGACTCCCATTTCACGCCCACTTCATTCCCTATCGCATGCTCCATCTTTTCCCTCATATGGACCAACCTGATCCTCGCTGGATCAGCTTATCGGAGCTTCTCCTCCGCATGACACATGAGATCCTCTGTTCACCTCCATCCTTGCACTATACAACTTCAAAACGGGTCGAGGCAAATTGCCTCGAGCCCAAGAACTTTCTTCTGCATGAAATAGATGCTAAGGACTCAACTGGGGTCGATTCTAGAGCAGGAGGAAGCTTCCGGATGCCATGAGCTTCGTCGAGCTCCCGACCTTGCCCCAATGAGGGCAGGACCTTCTCACCAGTACCATTCCATGCGGGACATTCCCTGGAACATCAGGAGCCCTTTAGCGAAGCAGCAAGTGGCTGGAGCAAGGAGCAGTGCACGATCGAAGGGTGGAGAGGGAGATGTTCTTCCATATGCTTCCTTCGCCCTTCAGGACCATCGGATCTCACGTGCGGCCCAGATCTAATTTGGGCCGTTAATTTCAAGCGAAACTGTACAAAGCCTCAGTCGCCCGATGATCTTAAGTGTGCATATGTGGCGCACTCTTGACTATTCGACCGCGCGCTATATGGGGGTAAATTTCATCGATGACCATGCCCATTTGTATATTTTTATTTAATATTTAAATTTAGGGTTGAAGTGTATATAATTTTGGGATTTTTGCATAAAGCTCCTTGCCTTTTTGTGTATTTACATTGAATCAGTGCCAGCTTACCTCACGTGGCTTCCCATGTGAGGTGGGTATTTTGCAATCGTGCCCCTATGTTTTTTTATATATGTAAAAGTCCATAAACTTGTATAGTTAGTATTAACTATTGTGGAAAGATTGCACATAGGACCTTGAATGTTTTGTATATTGCAAATATGCCCCTGATAGGTGCTTTTAATTTAATTTTTTGTGTATAAATTGCACCTTAGCCCCTGGATTTTTGTTTTAGGGTTCTGAAATGCATGTAAACTTAATTATATCTACAAAAAGGTCCCTGCCAGTATTTAATTTATGTGCATGTTTCTCTAATTTTTACAAATATCATCCATGCTCCAAAAAATCATGTAAAGAAGGATAATGTACCTGGATGCTTGATCTTTCACGCTATATTTTTATTTTTTGCATTTTATGCACATTTCCTGTTTATTAAAAATCAAATAGAGAATATTTTCCCCTTGCTTGACTTAAAAATTCAAAAAAATATAAAATCATGTTTAAAAATTCCAAAAAATATATTTTGTATACTATAATATGTTATGGCTTCAGACAAAAAATCCTTAAAAATAGAAAAAAAGAAGATGATAAAAAAATAAAAAAACTCCAAAATCCTATAAAAAATATAATAATTTTGTAAAACTCTAAAACATTTGCTTATGTATAATAATTATACACATATATATATTAGTACATATGAAAAATTAGTTTTGGGAATTTTTGACTTTATTTATTATTTTTAAATCTCAAAATAATTTGGCTTGTTTATTTAATCCATATTTCAAGATATTTTTTATTTTAAAAATACCTAGAAATTGGCAAAAATACCTATAAAATCATAAAAATAGAAAAAATACGAAAAGCACCAAAACAAATTATTTTGAAAGATTGGATTATTTTTAGCTAACTTTATAAATATAATATCTTATATTGTATAAATAAACACATACACACGCACACACACACACATATATATATATAATTACTAATAATTATAAATACCTTATAACTAGTTAAAAAAGGGACATATATCTTATATAACCATGACTATATTTATCAACATTTTCTAGTTTTTTTGTATATTTATTATATTTATTATGATATATATGCCTTATAGCTTATATAAACAATTATTCATATATGTATACACCTATATATTAAATATATCTATACATTAGTATATAATATTTAAAAAATTAAAAATTAAAAATATAAGATATAATAAAAGAAAATCAAATAAAAATTTAAAAACCAAAAACCCACATCAAAAAAATACACTTATGTATATAATGCATTATTAGTTAGCAATAATCATCGGGATACCTTGTTTGCTCTCCGTGGTTCGACCTCTACATGCTTACATGCTACACATTTTTGCTTGTAGAGTATAATAAATTGTGCTCCACGTTTTGGCCATTTATTGATTAATAATATATATTGTGGGTACTTGTTGTATGACTCGGCTTTCGTGAGCGGTCGCCTCAGTGATGCTCCATCTATGGTACCTTTTTAGTGAGGATATTTTAGATCCTCGCGGAAGCCGTTGTCAACACTATGCAAAGGACTTACACCAATAAGACATTTGGAAATCGATTTTTAGAGAGAGATTGTCATATCTTTCTCAGACTAGAGATCTTCATTGAATATTACATGTTAATGTCAGCTGTGTCCTCCCAACCGCATGTTATTCAATATGACCCGGTACATAACCATGATTATACGAAGGAATTTTAATATTAAATGCATTTAAAATCATTTAATTCAGATGGATAAGATAAAACAATAATTTTTTTCATTAATGGGTTGCCAAGGGCTGCAAGTCCAACAAAGAATCGTTGGAGTATTAATTTTCAACGTCTTAGTGTACATTATATAAGCTTTTGTGACCAAGCATCATCTCAATTGGGAAAAAAATATTGATATCATGATTTGTGTCAACCACACTGACCTCCCTTTTAATAGCATCATCATGACACTTTTCCATTAATAAGACGACTTCACCTTTTATCTTGAAGAACTAGTCAGCTCTTCTTTTACATTCAGGCCCCATTATTTTGAGTGTGTTGCTCTTCATTGACTTAGAATCATAGACGATTACATCAGAAATGTTGAATGATTAGTTTCCATTTTTAAGTGAAATTTGTTGTATGTTTTTAGCGTTCAATCTATAATGGTTTTTGACTTCGCCATTTTTCTTCTATATGAAACTCTTTGTTGTATTGTGTTTGTTTTCCTTTATATTTGTGACATGACATATTTATTATTTTTAGTTCTAATTCTCCTAATGTCATTTTGATAATATCAAAGTGGGAGAGAAAAAGGTAGACCCTCGCTCACCGGAAAGTTGAATAGATGGCGAGCGTGACTATCAGGACACCATCCTGAGATCTTCTCATCGTTGATCTCTTAGACATGACCATAAACCTAGATCATAAGATCATTCTATTATATCGAAGTGATTGATCATATTGATTCACAATTGTTATCGATTATACGGTAAATTACACAAAAGAGCATGGCTATGCGTCGATTCACAATTAGGGACCTCCCTTTTCAAATGTAAGAAGATGAGTACGATCTTAATTTTTCGTCTCAAATATAGACCTCTATAAGCTTACATGATCTTTTCATGTTGACGTTAAATTCTAAGGTTGAAAGTTCATGCCCCTCGTTATTACATCCGAACGATGAGGTCTCTTATTAGGAATCGACGCAATGGAGCCCCTTTTTTGAAATATATCCTTGATTCTATGAATTTACAAAGTATTTGATCCCATGAATTTAGAAGAGCTATATACATAGACAAGAACGTGATCTAACATAATTTTATAAGCATATTTCTACCCATATTTGAGAAGGTGGATCCTATACTGAACATGTGTAACTTCGAATGATATAATGATGTAAAATGTTTACCAATATAATACTAATATGTTATCAGAAGCCAATAATTATATTACAGAAAATCTATAGAAGAGATGATCCTCATACAAGATGATTTACGGATTTTGCTATAATTTTGTCTTAATGTGATCCGAGTAAAAATAACTTAATTAAATTCCACTTTAAAACACAAAATTATTGTTTAGCCTTCTAAAACAATAGCATGGCCAATGACTCAACTAAGCCCTATATCAACCAACTCAAGAATTTTACTAATTTTGCAGCCAGGGTCAAATTCCATTTCAATAGTCTAATCTAAATTCTAACCGACTAATTGTGTGCAGTTAATGAAAGTTGAACATTCTGACCGACTTATACCAAACAAGTCAACTCATACAAAATTATTGAAAAGTATATATTGCATTTGAATGTTGGCTCATACCTCTTCACTAGAGAAAGTGTTTGAGCATGGTCAACTTCCTCTTTGATGCACTATAAAAGAAGGAATGCACCTTCCATTCTTACAACACTCTAATTCAATACTACTATACTCTCTTAAGTGCAGTCAAGCTTTCATACCCTATTTTTCATATTTTCCTGACTTGAAGTACTCATTGCAATTTTGTTTCTGAGATCAAGGAAATCATTCCGAGCTCAAATACAATCTTCGATCTTCACTACAACTCGATAGAAGTTACTTTCGGAATCTTGCGCAATTCTTTAGGGAAGTCAATTCTATACATCAACGGTATGCGTAATATGATTATAATCCAAGAAGGCTCTTTTAGTTTGTTACTTTTCAATAAATTGTATTGTAGGTAGCCGGCATGTAGGTTCCTTCCTATCGAGGTAAAATACAATTTTTAAGTGTGTTCAAGTAAAGGATATTGCTTGTATTTGGGTTTGTGCTACATCAGCTTTGAAACTAGTAAGATATAAAATAAAATAGTGACTCCGTCAGAGAGTGGGGAAGAAATATTAGACTGAGGTTTTAAGTTATACAATTTCCAAGTAAGATTTCCATGTTAAGATCAATTGTGCATTTGTAAAGTAGATTTTAGCTTTATCTGCATTTACGATATACAATTCAAATCTTCAATCTTGTAACATCTAATCCGAGTTTCAACATTAGCGTCATCCGAAATATTAAAACAATATTCATATCAATTGTGATGAAGGGAAGTGGCCCCATGGTAGAAGCAACATATAGAAAGTTGGATCGTCCATGGAGGTTTATCATTAGAGTTGAGGGAGAAATTTAAATGCATGATCTATCTCCTAAATGGATCGTGAGCATACCATATGCGAGGAAACTTGTCTGTTTGGTTATTGGGATGTGGTGGATTGAGGTAACCACCTGTAAATAGTAGCTATTTGGATGATTATGATGGTAGGACATGATTCGAATAAGGAATGTGATATGATGTAGATGAAATTCCAACTACAAAATGCATGGGAAAAATCAGATTACATAACTTAACCTGATAATCAAACGGATTGTGTAGCTATTTCAAGGAAGATGGTTTGATGAAAAATCCGGATTTAGGATTGTCTGAATTCCTGCCTACGGCATAAGGATCCTTCCCGACATTTGGAACTATTTCCCTCTCCCCCTCACGCGGCATTCCATCCCACTTTCCGTCTTCCCACCTCTTCAGTTCATGGCCGCCGCCGAGCCTAAGCCCCCGTATGCAACGGGGTATCCCGCTTCCTCGACCTCCGCACCGTATCCGGCGTACACCTATCCTCCCCCTCCCTACTACGGCGCCGCTCCTCCCACTCAACAACCGTACTACTTCAACGACAACAACTATAACCATTCTTCCTCCTTCACCTACGCTTCTCTCCTCCGCCGCTGCTTCCTCGCCATGATCGCCGTCTTCGTCTTCATCGGTCTCGTCACAATCGTCATCTGGCTCGTCCTCCGCCCCCAACTCCCCTCCTTCTCCGTTTCATCCGCTTCCATTTCCTACTTCAACCTCTCGTCCTCACCCTCACTCCTCTCCTCCAACTTCGACCTCATCGTCTCCGTCCGTAACCCCAACAAGAAGATGACAATCTACTACGACTCCATCGATGCCGCCATCTACCTGGGATCTCGTCTTGCTTCTGAGACCTCGCTCACGCCATTCTCTCAGGGCAAGGGCAATTCCACCGAGATCGTCGCCAGGCTCTCCTCCATGTTGCGCTACATCGATGCGGGCACAGGCGACGCAGTCTTGGGAACACGGGAAGAGCGAAGGTGCAGTGTACCTCAATTTCCGGGTGTTCTCGTGGGTGAGATTCAAGGACGGTGCTTGGAGGACGAGGAGGCACTCGTTGAGGGTGTACTGCGACGATTTGAAGATTGCGTTCGCAAATGCTGCGACCACGAGTGGGTCATTGGTTGGATCACCGAAGGATTGCCTGGTCAACTTGTGACAGTGAGTATCCATTTGATCTCAAATCGATTTACAAGGCAGTGGCTTGTTACCTGATGCAAATCGAATTTTTGCGCTGACGACGAAAATAATTTTTGAACGGTGGATTTTTGGTGGTAGAGAAACAGAGAGGTTGAGAAGAGAAACTCGTCAGGAACACGAGGGATTAGGGGAGGAAGAACATGAAGATCACGCGAGGGGAGAGAGAGAAGGGAGAGGAGAGAGATAAAATCTCAGAGAAGGGAGAGGAGAGAGATAAAATCTCAAATTTTATAAATCATTGAACTGATTACATAAGTAGTCTATATCCCTTTATATAGAAGGGATGAGATTACAAAAATAGAAAAACAACTAATTATCCTAAATTGACTCTAACCGACTAACCGACTAATTTAAATGTCAAATCTCTAACTAATTGAGATCACATGCGATCCCATTTATTTAATAAAAATACGACAACTTAAATAAACGTAAATAAAATTAACGGATAATATTAAATAAATATGCGGCCCTATGTTCCACGCTGCATCATCTCTCCTTCGCTTTAAAAATTCGTCTCCCGACGAATTGTTGGATCTGCAAGCTTGGAGGCTGATAATTTCGAATTCTCGCTCTCGGCCATCCCCTGGAAGAATTGGTGTGGAGCGAATGGCGGAATCCACACATGCGCGACGCGGGCGTGGTGCCGTGGCCTTCGTGGTGGAAGAGCAGGTGTGGCGCATAGGCTGACGTCCATCCAGATTTCATCCCGTTGACGTGTTGTTCGAAGAACTGATGTGGCATCTTCATGACGATCAACTCGGCCTGTGGAGAGTCCATAGCGAAGCAATAGCACAAGGAGAGTAGAGGAGGAGATGTGTCCAGGGAATTAAGCTATGGGATCTTTAAATAGGTGAAACCCATGGTCCTCGTCCTATTTGGATAAGGAGGGTGCCCAACTTTCTTTTTTCAGCATTACTCTTTAATATTTCTGCAGCAGGGGTTTTGTTGCAATTTTCGTACCCCTTTAATTAAAAAAATATTGTGAGAGGGGCTCTTGTCTTTTCTTTTGAATAAAAACCTCTGCATGGGAGGCCCTTCCTGTAATTTTTCCAAAGTAACTCCCAATCCACATTTCATGGGATTCGAACCCCTTAGATTTCGGGTTTCTTGTTAGGGTTCGGCATCTCTTTCTCTAACCGTGGTGGCGGGAGAGGCTTTGATTCCAGGGGCGACGCCGAGCCCGTCGGCTAGGGTGGCGGCTCATGGTCGCATGGCTGCGCGCTATCTCGCGAGGACGGTCGTGCGTATAACCTCGCAGGTGGCGGCGCGCGGTGATGTGGGGACCGCGAAGGGGCGATCTGTGGAGAGTTGCCGGGGGTATCCGGGCGGGATTGTGGGCTGCGGGAAGGGTCTGTGATGGGGCGAGGGCGAGGGAGGGTGGCGGGGGAGGGAAGCGGTGGCGACGGTTTGGGGTTGGGTGATGGCTCGCGAGGCGCGAGGGGGAGGTTGGGAGGGTGGTTTACTTGGAGTGAAGAGGTTGCGGTGGGAGGAGAACCTGGGTTGGCGGGAGGGATACGGGGGTTGGGGAGAATGTAGCGGGGGGTCTTGGGATGGTGGGTGAAGTTGTCGGGGCAGGGGCCAGGGCGCTGGTGAGGGCGTATGGGTGGCGGTGACGGGGCTGGGGTCGCAGTGCAGGGGTTGCGTCGGTGGCAAGGAGGGGAGAAGGACGGTGGTGGTGGGGCAGGGGGCTCGCCGGAAAGGGCACGGAGGCTGACGATGGGACCGCAAAGGTGACGGGGTAGGCAGTGATCGGGTTCGCAGAGGGGGTCGGTGGTGGGGTAGGGATGGTTGTTGGGGTTGCGGGAGGGGGTGATTGTGGCGATGGTGGATCTGCGGCTGGGTTTGCGGGTGGCGATGGCGACGTGGATGGGGCTGGGGCTGGGGTTGTGGTCGAGGAAGGCAGGGAAAGTACCTGGGATAGTTTGGGCAGTGCCGGGACGGCCGGAGGGGGCGATGGAATCGATTCCGGTAGCGGAATCAGATCTGAAGCCTCCTGGACTGCAAGCATTTGGTTGCCGACGTCGATCTTTCCTTCGTCAAAATTGGTTTCGGGGATTGGTATCGTTGGAGCCTTTGATTTGGCGACGCATAGGGCTTCGAAGTTAGCCATAAGAGCTCGAAACTCGGAGTGGAATGTGGTTTGTAAATCACGTATCATGCTCATCGTCTCCTTGTTGTAGGCGTCGTGGGCTCGCCATTTTCGTTTGGACGAACGATAGTCCCTTGATGCATGTCGGTGCGAACGTCTGGTCGGATCGTCAGATCGTGAGGACGATCTGTAGGCCATGCTCTGATACCAATTGATGCAAATCGAATTTTTGCGCTGACGGCGGTAGAGAAATAGAGGGGTTGAGAAGAGAAACTCGTCGGGAACACGCGGGATTAGGGGAGGAAGAACGTGAAGATCACGCGAGGGGAGAGAGAGAAGGGAGAGGAGAGAGATAAAGTCTCAAATTTTATAAATCACTGAACTGATTACATAAGTAGTTTATCATCCCTTTATATAGAAGGGATGAGATTACAAAAATAGAAAAACAACTAATTATCCTAAATTGACTCTAACCGACTAACCGACTAATTTAAAATTCAAATCTCTAACTAATTGAGATCAAATGCGATCTCATTTATTTAATTCAAAATACGATAACTTAAATAAACGTAAATAAAATTAACGGATAATATTAAATAAATATGCGACCCTATGTTTCTGTTCCACGCTGCATCATTACCATACTGTGCCACGCCCTTCAGAGGGTGGCTACTGGCTCCTACATATGTTTTTGGACAACAGGTAGACCAGGTGGTTAGCATTTCAAGGTGCATGTTGGTAGCACTGATTACGGATACCAACGTAGCTGGGTATCGGATTTGGCCTGGCGGAGATGATACATAATCTCTGGACATCCATCTATCTTATCTGCATGGGATATTTGATTCTCAATGTTCCGTCTATTTGTGATCTAGTGGGTCAATCAGATATCTGTCTGACAGGGTTGCAGTGTCACTATGCCAATACTCCTTTTCGGCTTTGATTGCTACTCTCACGTATCCTTTCACAATCAAGACTGGAGCAAAAAAGTTTCTCCGCCACTGTTACTATTCTTTGAGGTCAGACCTTCCCATCGTGCTTTGTCCATTGGCTTGTCGACTTCTTTCTGCCCCACCAATCACCTCCTGGTGAGCAAATCCCATCCTTTCCAGATCACCCCCATTCCATTGATTTCATTTCCTGATTAGGATTTTAGAATGCATCTTAAAAAAAGATTTTAGAATGCAGAAGTGGAGTTAATTTGCATCAATGTATTTAGGATTTAGATTACATATGATTCATTGAAAAAGTTGATTCGTTGGGGGCATACACCAAAGGTAAATAAGAGAACACAAATCATATATTACGTTTGTTCAGATACTCCTATGCAAGTTCACAAAATAATACATGGAATCTCAATACACGGTTGTATTACTGGGCTTATGCTTTAAATTATTTCACAAATTAGTTATAATGTAATGATGCACCATGTGGGACTTTGCTTGCATTTCAACCTGTTAAAAATATGAAGCGGAAACGGAAATGATAAACAAAGCATAAGAACAGAAAGGTAAACATGAAGAACACAAAAGTTTTTTTACGTGGAACCCTACCCCGTGAGTAGCAGGATGAAACCACAGGAGAAGCCCTGAAAGGGGCATGTTATGCATTGCTCTTTCTCATCTGATACAGTAGACCTGGGGCTCTTTATATAGCCCCCACGAAGCTTCCAAGTCCTACCACTGATAGATGTGTGACTAAACATATGGATGGGGTAAATGGATCCTGGAGGTATCCATTTACCCATCTACAACTCAATAGGCGCACATAACAAATACTCCAACACTCCCCCTCAAGCTGGAGCATGCAATGCTCAGCTTGGACAAACATAAAGAAACTCAACTCAATGCTACATGACACCACGGACAATATCAACCCAACGCGCACAACTGCTGCTGTCGAGGATGTTGCTTCTCATGCCGTGCAGGTGAGGAGGACGAACGGGCTGGAGTGTGAGTCTGCTGAATCTCCTCGTCGGAGAGCATGTGCTCTGAACTGCGCTTGTCAGAGTCACTGCAACTGAAATGAGTCTCCTCGTCGGAGTACTCTGGTCCGCCACAACATGTGGACAACTGCTCCATCTCTGAAAAGGGTCGAACTGGAAAAGTCCATGGAAGTCCAATCCTCGTCGGAATCCACGATCGTTG
Organism: Ottelia alismoides; assembly: GCA_037367405.1. Lineage (NCBI taxonomy): Eukaryota > Viridiplantae > Streptophyta > Magnoliopsida > Alismatales > Hydrocharitaceae > Ottelia > Ottelia alismoides. The sequence goes on from JAZKJV010005676.1 coordinate 97,575, forward strand.
GAGAATGGAGTCTGAATGCCCACTCCACTACTGACTGGTCAAGTAGCATCCTGCAGAATCGTATAGGTCGAACTGGAAAAGTCCATGGAAGTCCAATCCTCGTCGGAATCCACGATCGTTGGAGAATGGAGTCTGAATGAAGTCTCCTCGTCGGAGAACTGAGTCTCTCCCATCTGGCACAGAGAATGGTACACTACTCTGGTGTCCCTATGATACCACATGAAAACCCTTGCCCACGTGGCATAAGGAATGGTCCTCTACTCTGGAGTCCCTATGGCTCACATGAGAACTCCGGCCGAAACAATAAGAACAGATGGGGACCTCTGACAATGATGGCATACAACTGCTCATCTGAAAATGACCGCATACATGTGCGTGTCTGAAACTAACTCGGAATCTGACCTTGAGTCTGACAAAATCTCTGTAGAGTCTGGAAATCGGCTGGCCTGGAGAATATCTGAATCTGACCTCTGAATCTGGAACAAGACCTGTGACTTTACACATACTCCCCCTTTCTCCCATACTTGTTGGAAAATTGACACCGACCTAGTTGGGAGAATACATGATAATATGTGGAAAAAAAACAGAAAGCCGATTACAAATTTTTCCGGCTTCTCAAAACATGGATAACAATTGGCCGTTTCATTTTTTTTCTTCGGCTTGCATTTTTTTAAAGCCGAGCAACCATCCTTTTGTTTTTTTCGACTTTCCATTTTTTTAAATGCGTACGCTCCTTTTTTTAACAAATCAACCCTCCTCCCTTTTTTTTTAATAAATCTTGGGCTCTCAACGAAATAGCCCTCATATTTCCCTCTCCTTTTTTTATATATACGGCAACCCTAGGGTTACCTGCCTGGGAACCCTCAACTTAAAAACCTGCCGCCCCCACTTGGGGCTTCCAAAGATGGCGCCGAAGATGAAGGGGCGTTTATCTGGGGCTTCCAAAGATGGCGCCGAAGATGAAGGGGCGTTTATCTGCGCCGCCGCTGCTGGAGAGGAAGGAGGATCGCCGCCTGGAGGTCGTACGGCTGGGGCTCGCTATATCTGGAGCATTGCGCGCAAGGAGGAGGAGATGAGATGCCTGGGCGCGCGATTGCCTGCGCGTTGCGGGTTCGCCAGGGCTGAAGAAGAGCGGCCATCGCCGCCTGGACTCTTCGCGCTGACTGGAGGCGCAATCTGGAGGAGCGCGAGGCCTTTAACACATCGTCGCCGACTGTAGGGCTTCGTTCACACATGCTGCGAGGTGGTGCGAGTGTTTTACTCGAGTGGAACTTGGAGGAAGCCGATGGGGCTCCTGCCGAAGGAGATTTGATGTCGCTTCTGTGATGACCAGATGGAGAAGGTGCGACCAGTCAATGGATGCCGCCTGGGATTAGGGCACCTGCGATGGACTGCTGCGCCGTGGCAGGGGGTGCGCCTGCGTTGAAGATGAGGTTGCGGATGGGTGCGCAATACCTGTGCGACAGGAGGATGGAGGGCCTGGGACAACATCGCCCTGAAGAATATGGCCTGGAGGCTGCTGTTGCCTCCGCTAGAGGATCAAGGCTTTGCGATGATGTGCGACACGACCAGGATATGCGGCTGCGATCAAACATCAAAGATGTTGCTCCCAGCGCTCCAACTTGCTAGGGTTTCAGAAAATCCGTGAAACATGAATGTAGAGATAGTTATTATTATTATTATTATTATGTTATGTACCTGTTTGTTATTTATTTGTTTTCTCTGGACTACTTTGTACTTTATCCTTAAGGTCTCTCCCTATATAAGAGAGCCTAGGGTTTCTCTGAATAATCAATCTTCGTTTTTCTCCCAACATGGTATCAGAGCCAAAGCCCTAGGGCTCTCTCCCTCTCCCCACCCGCCGCCCTCTCTCCCTCTCTCTCTCAACCCGCCGCCGCCGCCCTCTCTCCTCTCTCTCAACCCGCCACCGCCACCCAGCCCGGTGGTTCCCAGCCCTCCGGCGGCCCCTAGGCCCGCCGCCAACCACCCGGTGGTCCTCTAGTGCCGCCCCCAGCCCTCCGGCGCCCCCCTAGGCCTGCCCCCAGCCCTCCGACGGCCCCCTATGCCTGCCGCCAGCCCTCCGGCGGCCCCCTAGTCTTGCCGCTATCACCCCCCGGCGGCCCTAGCCGATTTTTCGGCGTGCCCTAGCCGATCCTCGGCGTGCCCATACTCGTCTCTTCCTTCGGAGAGATGGATTTGAGTGCGTAATGTCTACATACGCACTCGAATCCTATGCAGTTTGTGTAGACATCTATCACTTTGTCTACAAATCCTAGTTCTTCTCCAGCGGCAATATGTCAGAATCGAAGGTCGATATGCCCTCCACAGGCGCATTCAAAGGTCCTGCGCAAATAGTCAAGATGGACGGGTCGAATTATGAGCTCTGGGCGATGCAGTTCATGAGCCTCATGAAGTTGAATGGTAAGAAGCGCATTCTTACCGAGGATGAGCCCGCAGAGAAGACATGGATATATGCCTCGTGGGAGGCTGATGATTCCTATGCAAAGGTCTGGTTGTCAGGTACTTTGACGATGGAGATTGCCAATGATGTTCTCCATCAGCCCACTGCCAAGGCGATGTGGGATATCCAGCTGCTATATATTCGCAGGTGCGAAATGAGACCAAGATTTTACAGCTTCAACATGACATATTCACGATGAAGCAGAGCGGCAAACCTCTTCACTCCTTATACACATCTCTCAGGGGGATGTTTGAGAAGTTATACAGTACTATCCCACTCACAGCGACTCCTGAACAGCAGAAGACATTTCGGAATGCCACTATGGTGGCTGTCCTACTTGCGGCTCTTGACCCTGAATATGTCGCCGCCCGTTCTCAGATCTTAGCCGATGCAGTGATTCCTCCAGTGGAGGATGTTTACAGGAGACTCAGTCGCATTACAGTTCCTTCCAGTTCTTCTACTCCACCCCCATTGGCGATGGCAGTTTCGCGTGGGAGAGGTGGCTCGTCTTCTGGTCGTGGACGTGGACGTGGACCCAGGGAAGGGGTGGTCGCTTTAGTCAGCCATATTCCTATTGTCACCGCACAGGACACTCGGAGGAGACATGCTATTCTAAGCATGGGTTCCCAGCATCGGCACGAGTTGCAGAGCACTCTCAGTCCCAGTTGGCATCTGCTGCAGACAACCGTTTTGAGGAACTTGTGGCACGCCTTCGCGATATTATGCCACAATCATCTGGTGATTCTTCTGGTGGACCTTCAGATGTTGCTGCTACAGCCTCCGCCAGTTCATCTGCTGCTGCTAGTACTTCAGGTAGGTCTACTGCATTTACACCGTCTCATGATATCTCCGATTGGATTATAGATTCGGGTGCCACACATCATCTTTGCCGAGACCGAGATAGACTTGCGTCCTACAGGGACATTCCTCACGGCCGCTCAGTGCAGATCGCAGATGGTACTCATTCCCCCCTTGTTGGACAGGGGGAGGTCTACCTATCCTCTACTATGCATCTACAGAATGTCCTACATGCTCCTGAGTTCTCGATGAATCTGTTATCTATTAGTCAGATTACGAAGGATTTACATTGTCATGCTATATTTGACCCGTCTTCTCTTATTTTTCAGGACATACTCACGGGCAGGGTGATTGGCTGTGGCTCTGAGCAGAATGGTCTATATTGGCTGGTTCAGAATTCTTATGCTGGGATCTCCTCTCATTCGACCAGACCAGTTTCTCCGTACATCAAGCATCTACGTTTTGGTCACCTCCCGCTCCAGAAAATGCGCCATCTTCTACCTCAGATCTCTCCCAGTTCGTCCTTTCGTTGTGAAGCATGTCAGTTGGGAAAGCATCATCGGTCGAGCTTTCCTAGTCGTCAGAGTCGGAGCAGTAGCTCCCCATTCGAGTTGTTTCATATAGATATATGGGGTCCAAGTCGTGTACCCGATCATCAGGGGCACATATTTTATTTAGTGGTAGTGGATGATTTCTCTCGTGTATCTTGGGTTTTTCTTTTAAAGAATAAATCTGAAGCAGGAGATGTGATCAAGAATTTGATTAATGAAGTGCAAAATGTGTTCTCGTCTACTGTCAAATATGTTCGTATAGATAATGCCCTTGAATTTTGCACACGGTCCCTTTCTCATTTCCTTTCATCAAAGGGCATTATTCACCAAATCACTTGTGCGTACACATCTCAGCAGAATGATGTGGCGGAAAGAAAGCATCGCCACCTCCTTGACATTACCCGAACACTACTGATTCAGAGTTGTGCCCCTATTTCTTTCTGGGGGGGATGCTGTTCTTACTGCGTGCTATCTGGTCAATCGTATGCCATCCTCTGTTCTTGGCGAGAAAATACCTCTCTCTGTCATTTTTCCTGACAAGGAATTATTCTCACTTACTCCACGTGTCTTTGGTACTGTGGCATTTGTTCATCTTCTGTCTCCTGGAATTGACAAACTCTCTCCTAGAGCTGTCAAGTGTGTCTTTGTTGGTTATTCTCGGACTCAGAAGGGCTATCGGTGTTATGATCCCATAAACAAGAAATACTTCGTTAGTGTTGATGTCACATTCTTTGAGTCTGTTATGTATTTTTCTCCTGCAGGTGACAGACTGGTACCATCCACTACCAATGATGATGTCTATGTCCCTCCTCCTCCTACTTGGAGTTCACTTGAGTCTCCTCCTGCTCCTGCCCCTACATCAACTTCACCACCACCACCTCCACCTCCACCTCTTCCACGACCTCCCATTCCACCCCTGCCAAAATTCTATACGCATTGGTCAGGTCCTGCTCAGGCTACACTTCAGCCACCCATCACGCCTCAGGTATGTTCAGATGGCATTACCAGATATGGTACATGTGCAGGATTCTTCATTGCAGGAGGAAACTACATCATCCCGTACAACAGAAGATGATCTTGATATTCCTATTGCTATCCGGAAGCAGAAGCGGACGTGTGCTTCTTATCCCTTTGCTTTACAAGTGTCGTTTCACCGTCTCACTGGAGACTTTCAGAGATTTGCTGCAGCGTTGTCTTCCGTGGATATACCACGGACTTACCAGGAAGCTATGAAGATTAATTGCTGGAGATTGGTTATGGAAGATGAGATGCGTGCATTGCAATCTCGTGGCACATGGTCTTTGGTTAATGCTCCTCCTGATGCAGCTATTGTAAGCTGCAAGTGGGTCTTCACAGTTAAATATCATGCAGATGGCAGTCTAGATCGCTACAAGCACGCTTGGTTGCACGTGGTTTTTACACAAACATATGGAGTGGAATATATGGACACTTTCTCTCCAGTGGCTCGACATTCTACCCTTCGCATTCTCTTATCCGTGGCCTTGGTCCGTGACTGGAGTATATCTCAACTGGATGTCAAGAATGCCTTCTTGTATGGTGATATGCAGGAGGAAGTCTACATGCAGCAGCCATCGGGGTTCACTGCTGAGGGGGAGAAACATATGGTGTGTAGACTTCACAAGGCAATTTATGGCCTCAAATAGAGTCCAAGAGCGTGGTTCCAGAAGCTTTCCAATCTTATTGAACAACAGGGATTCAAGAGGTCAAATGCAGACCATTCATTGTTTGTTCAGAAGTCATCGGCATGTACGGTTGTTATCATGGTCTATGTTGATGATATTCTAGTTACAAGAGATGATATTCAGGGCATAGAAAGGGCGAAGGCGTTCCTAGGCCATCAGTTCGTTACGACAGATCTTGGAACCCTAAGATATTTTCTAGGGTTGGAATTTGCCAGGAATGCACAGGGTTTGGTGATGACCCAACGGAAGTACATTACAGACTTCTTGATTGAGACAGGCATGGATGGATGCAAACCATCAAGCATTCCCATGGATCCAAGCATGAAGTTGTATGATGGTGATACTGCTGAAGTGGATAAAAGGAGATATAGAGAAATGGTGGGTAAGCTCCTTTATATTACCATAACTCGACATGATATTGCCTTTGCAGTGAGCAGGGTGAGTCAATTTATGGAGCAGCCAAGACAAGTTCATATGGATGCTATACACATGATACTGAGGTATCTGAAGTCTTCTCCAGGTTCAGGGTTGCTGTTTAGGAAGGGCACAGATTTGTCTATCTCAGCATGTGCAGACGCCGATTATGCAGGATGCCCTAAGGATCGAAAATCAATCTCAGGATTCGCAGTTTTTGTTGGAAGCTCTTTGGTTTCTTGGAAAAGCAAGAAACAAACGGTTGTGGCAAGATCCAGTGCTGAATCCGAATATAGGGCCATGGCGCAAGCCAACACTGAGATGATGTGGGTTCGATCTGTACTAGAAGATCTACATGTAGCCGTGCCTCTACCCATGCAGCTTTAGTGTGACAATCAGGCAGCCTTGTTCATTGCCAACAATCCAGCTTTTCATGAAAGAACCAAGCATATTGAAGTTGACTGCCATTACACTAGAGACTTGATCCATAGAGGATTGATATCTACAACTCATGTGAGCTCAGGGGATCAGACTGCGGATGTATTTACCAAGCCGTTGCTCAGAGGACCTTTTCAGAGATGTTCATCCAAGCTGAGCATGATAGACATCTATGCTCCACCTTGAGGGGGAGTGTAGAGATAGTTATTATTATTATGTTATGTACCTGTTTGTTATTTATTTGTTTTCTCTGGACTACTTTGTACTTTACCCTTAAGGTCTCTCCCTATATAAGAGAGCCTAGGGTTTCTCTGAATAATCAATCTTCGTTTTTCTCCCAACAATGAACTTTGACCAAACCATATAACAATAATCTTCATAAAATTTCAGAACATAATTAGGGTTTCAATAGAAACCCTATACTTGAATCTCGAATCTCGAACAAAACAAAGAACATAATGAAAAATTCCGAGAATCGACCTGCTATGATAACATGTTAAAAATACGAAGCAGAAGCGGAAATGATAAACAGAGCATAAGAACAGAAAGGTAAACATGAAGAATACAAAAGATTTTTTACGTGGAACCCTACTCCGTGAGGAGCGGGATGAAACCACGGGAGAAGCCCTCAAAGGGGCATGTTATGCATTGCTCTTTCTCATCTGATACAGGAGGCCTGGGGCTCCTTATATAGCCCCCACGGAGCTTCCAAGTCCCACCACTGGTAGATATGGGACTAAACATATGGATGGGGTAAATGGATCCTGGAGGTATCCATTTACCCATCTACAACTCAATAGGCGCACATAACAAATACTCTAACACAATCAAATCTAAATATAGGGTTTCAATCTGAATTTGACCATAATTTGAGTCTAATTAAATTAGGGTCAATTTAATTTTATTTATGGATAATTGAGTCCTTTGCAATTTTTATTTCTATTTAAACAATGAGATCGTTTGTCATCCCTAATAAATTAGGTAGTCAGTTAGAGTTAATTCGGATTTTGTTTCATTGTTATTTTATTCTGTTACCAATTTTGTAATTGGACCCCCTCTATATAGGGGGCAATAGTCTATTGTAATTTTAGGATATATTATGAAATTGGATTTGAGTTGTGGTTTGGAGAGTGCCTCCATCATTATCTCCCTTTCCCCTCCAAATTTTTAGGGTTCCCCTCTCAATCCCTTCCTTCCTTCAGCCCCTGAGGTGTGTCGCGATCTTCTTCTCTCCTCTCTCCTCTATCAATTTTCCCAACTGCATCACATCTTCGGGTCTAGCTAGAAGTAAATGTTGAGTCTAACAAAAGTGCTATTCATAGTTAATAGATCTAATAAATATTATTTGGAGCATCCCGACATAAATAAAAGTTGATACAAGCGATAGAATAATATTGTGTAATTGAAAAACTATTGTTGTTTATCTGTGGATATCCACAGGTAATTCGTTGACTATTTCATTCAATGGTTACTTGATGAAACATATAACCAATTTGATAGGAGCGGGTTAATCAGTTGATATGTTGATATGGTTTGGGTCGTAGATAAATGGGATGTGTACAATCTGTTGATCCAGTGAGTGATATACCATATTGTTCATTGCATGAATACACCGTGGCTGCTGTTGTGCTCTTCTCTGCAAAAGTCTGCTCGCTTTTTGCTTCTTGCTTTTTAATGTTCTTTAGGTGCTTTTTTGATGTAATTTAGAATTAGAAATTTGGCAAAATTATGGATCACTGATTAGTATATTTTGTTTTAAATATATTTCTGTTTTATTCAATAAGTTAAATTGAGATCAATTTGAGATGTTAGTAGGATTTTAAAAAGAAGTCATAACAAAATAACAAAAATTAGAAAATCCCTCACTTTTTATATGGAATATGATCCTTACTCCTTGTTCACTTTGAGCATGCGAATGTAATTGATGCCTCTCATCTTCTCAAGCCGAATCCTATTTGCTTGAGTTCTTTCTCAGAAATCACTAGTCCTGTTTGTTATTGGCAAATAAAGTTGGTAGTAAGCAGTCTTGGACACAATCCACTTTTAGAAAAATATTGAAGAATTGCTTCGTATCTTGTTTGAAAATACATAGTTGTTGGATTAGTTTATATCGCTATTCCTTTATTAGGGGCGAGCACGTTTTTTTTTCAAGTCAAAAAAGGGGGAAGCACATGAGGTATTCACCATAACACATTAATTATCTAAAGGAAAAATCGGCACAAATGCCAAGACTCGAGCGAGTCCTCGCTAAAGTAAATGAGAAATAAGTCACATTTCTACATAGCCGCAGCTTGTACATATTTTCACCAAAGCCATTTTCAAGAAGCACATTTCACCATTGACTTCCAAGTTGGGCATACGTAATTGATACGGTCCAACTTGGGTTGAAGTATGGATGCTCTCTATATTTAGACATTTGCATTTGTCTTTTTTGTGTTTTCTATATCTAGTAATCCTGATAAGGACTCTATGCTTTTCGAAAAAAGATACAAAACTTCTAAAATAATGACCCTTTGGTCACTTGTATACACGGAGACTAGGAGGGTTGAAGTAGTTTGGTTCCAAGCAAAAGTTTTGAGCTAACGAGGGGCATTACTCTTGGATTAGCAATGAAAGTTTAGAAAAGTATACAATCAAACCAATAACAAAGCATATAGTTTTTGAGACAAAAACAAAAAACAACAAAAAACCCCATGTTTTGTGGGCAACCTTGATGACTTGTTTTCCAATTTTGGCTGCAGCAAACTCGTACATCACGAAGCCACAATATGTCTTTGGTGAGTTAATGAGGTTTTTTCCTGCCCAAAAGATAAAAATCAAAGATAGTGCAGTATAAATGTGGATAAGAATTGCAACTTGCGTTAGCAATGGAACGATAAGCAATTATCGAGTTCTCGTAAAACTTATTTATATGAATTTCATAGTTATCAAAGGCCCTTCGATGCTTTTCTTTTCAGATAAATCACCAGGTGGTTGCAAGGTTCGAAATATCGATATCGATATCGTATCGATCGGTCCGAAAAGAGATATAACGGGGATATATTGACGATATCAGTGGAAATCTTGGAAATGGCACAAAAAAGTTTTTTTTTGCAAATTAAGATCATCCTAGTTTTTAAAACCATAAATAACACACAAATACATGCTTACATGCAAGAATGAGGTGTATTTAGCACACCAATACACATTACATAGTACATATTGCCATTGTCAATGCTGAATGTTGATTGTTGACCGCTGGGATTTATTAGAAAGGAATGATGAAATTCAAATAATAATAGTTTAGTGACATTGAGGAGGTGTATTTAGCATACTAACTTTACATTACATTGCACATCATATGTAAACAAAATAGTCGAGCTATATCAGATATCATATGAACAAGTTAATGAACATAATAATATATATGTATGCAGATATTCCTTAGTCAGCTTTATAATTGTTTCATCTCCATCGCCAAAAGGGGACAAAGCTCCCCTATTCAAAATGTGGTTCGTAATATGTTTTTAATGTCGGGAGTAGATACAAAAGTAAAATCTTAAACAAATAGATCAAAAATTTAAAAGTGGGTGATATTGAGCAATATTAGCCCCACATCGATGGTATCAGTTGATATTAATTGCAATATCTGGGAAATTATGTATTGAAATATTCAATTTTTGATCGATATGAGACGAATTACTGACATCTTTTTGATATCTTATGAAATATCAGGCGATATCATGGAATTCGGTATACACCTGAATATCGAAACTTTGGCGATATTCTAGAATGTTTAAGAGATATAAAAAGTCTAGCATAATTATGAATAAATTGAAAACTCTAAAAACCATCTCCCTAGTATCTTAATAGATACTAGAAATCGTAGAATGACATTAGAAAAACTCAAGTTCAAGTAATAGGGACGAAATATATGAAACCCCTAAGAAAATCCACCTCTAAATACATTTAAAATGATGAAAATCACCTTAGAAAAGCCTTATCTTATGCCAAGAAGAAGTTGTATGCAATAATAACTTGATATGTCGAGACAGAAATTGATATCGGTGATATTGGTTAATATGTGAGAAAGCTGCATTCAAAACTTCAAGTTTTGATCAATACCCGTCGATATCTCGATATATCAGCGATATATCCACTGATATTCGGGAAAACGACATACACAGTAGTATCGATATTGGTCGTCGATATCTCGATATATCAGCGATATATCCACTGATATTCGGGAAAACGACATATATAGTAGTATCGATATTGGTCGATATCTGATGCTGATATATCGTCGATATATCTGTGATCTATCCCGATATTTGAATCATTGGGTGGTTGAAATTTTGGCTTTTAATTCTAAGAATATTGTGATTATTAGCTAGGTTTTCGTATATGGAAAAGAAGTCTAAATAGGGCAGATTTTTTCATTGGTATTGCTAGACAATTGAAGACATGGAGTGTAAAGTTGCAGCTACTTAAAATATGATCCCATGGTGTAGCCTCAGTCTTGCATAATTTGCATATGTTAGGGGAGTGCCCCCCCTATGTTTGTTGCGTGTCCTATGTGACGTATATTATGTTGTGGGAGCTATAGGAAGTAGGTTACCTCCGGATGGAAGGGACATTTCCTATATTTCGAGTGGAATGGCAAATATTGGTCCACATGTTGGAAGAGGTGATATTGATTTTTTTTTAGACTTCTCCAACCACCCCACATAAGGTCCATTAGGAGGGCAAGACCATCATCACCCTTTACAAGGTTAATGCTAATAATTTTGTTCTAAGTCGAGTGCAACTATATTTTCAAGTGAAAATAACCAATTGAGCTCGTAATTTCTGCAACTCTCGTGCCATGTGTCTTTCTTTTTTCCGACCAAGGGCCATAAATCAAAAAATATCTCTTTAAGACATGTGGTCATCAAAAGGGTCAAGTTAAAGAAGAGAGCGTTTCTTTGATATTTGGCTTTCACAAGCTGTATATTAAATGGTGTTTGAGCTCTTTTCGTGGACTTCCCGACATTTGAGGCCCTCACATCATATGCAGTGAGTAGGGGGATAGGTTTATCTCTCAAGGATGTTGAGCTCACTAAATCATATTGGAACCCCTTCCCCATTAGCTCTACAGTTGAAACTTTCTAAATCCAAAATTCCCAAACCTTCATTTTCTTTAGATCTGCATTTTTTCACGCAACTTGGTAGCTGCAGAGGTGTTTTCACTTGGATTTTATTTTCCATTCCCCATAATTTACCTTATTTTATCATTTTTTGATAATGTATATATGTAGCTTGAGTACGGTAGTAAGTGGTTTTCCAAAGGGGTTAGGCAGGAGTTGAGTATCTAGGTGGGGAGGATTGACATCTGAGCTTTACGTCACCCTAGTTTCTCAACGAATTTATTGAGCAGAGGTTGCCAACCATCTATATTGGGCATTTTGGGAGAAAGTGGGAATCAGAGATAATTTATTGGAAAGTTTCCTATGGGCCATTCAAGTAGGGATGAAAATGAATACAAATAAATTCATGTTAGTTCGTATTTGCATTTTCGACAAATACACATATGACATTCTAAATTTTGACAAATACAATTATGGATACAAATATACTAATTTTAGATAAGTAAATATCTATAATTATGGGAGAAAAATCAAGAGGAAATATCTTTCGTGCTTTGTGTTATCTCTAGTCTTATCTTCATCTGCTTTATCTAATTACTAGCCTTTTGTCCATTATGATAATGTTTATTGTAGTAGTCTGTATGTGTTTCTTATCTCCTCACCTCAAAGGATATATTATTTTTGGTTTCCTCCCTTTATTTATACTCCACCAGACCGTCACTATTGGGACTTAGGATGCTTTTCAGTACTAGCGAGCTAAACTTTCATTGTGTTTTTAAATGGTAATATTTCTCATGCTCTTTTCTATTATTTTTACAATGAACAAAATACTTATCATTCTTTAGATATTATTCCAATACCATTAGTTATTGCTTCATATATACTATGTTGTATAAGTGAATGTTTTTATAATAGGTCTATTTAACATATTGTTGGTGTATAGAAAGTAACCATGTTAAAATAAAGTAACCATCTTGTAGAGATATATTATTCACTTATGTACTTATCTTATATTTTTATTTTCTGTTGAACTCTTTATGTATTTTACCTATAGGCTGCTCTCCTATATAAGAGAGCCTAGGGCGGATGGAATAAACAAGTTTTCTTATTTTCCCAACATGGTATCAGAGCGACGGTCCTAGACCGGAGTTCTCGAACCAAACCCTAACCCTATCCCCCACCTTTGAGCCCTTCCACACGCCTCCCCGTATTGCGCAGCCCCCGACCCCGGCCTTGCCCAGCACCGCTCCGATCTCGCGCCTCCTCCGCGGTGCGCTGTACGCGCTGTCGTGATCTCCTCCGCGGTGTGCTGTGTGCGCTGTCGTGATCTGCGCGTGTAAAGATCTTGTTCTCAGTGCACGTACAACCCTAAGTCAAGCGTGTGTACGACTCTACAACTCGTTCCGCGCGCGCACCTCCAAAGTAATGGGTTTGGTTGCTTGAAGTCTGCACATGCAACTAAACCCGTTAATGTCCGTGTAGACGATCATATCATCAGTCTATCACCGTAGTCTTCCATTATCAATATGTCAGAAAGCAAGGCAGACATCCCATGTATAGGCACCTTCAGAGGTCCAGCGCCGATTGTGAAGATGGATGGTTCAAATTATGAATTGTGGGCAATGCAGTCCATGAGTATGATGAAGTCAACCAGTAAGAAATACATTCTTACTGAAGAAGAGCTTACTGAGAAGACTGGGGTCAATGCCTCATGGGAGGCAGATGATGCATATGCCAAGGTTTGGCTATCTGGAACCCTGGCAATTGAGATTGCCAATGATATTCTTCATCAGCCCACTGTTAAAGCAATGGGGGATATTCTGGCTGCTACATATTCTCAGGTAAAGAATGAGATGAAGATTCTGCAACTCCAGCATGACATATTTACTATTAAGCAGAATGGGCGGCCTTTACACTCGTTGTACACTTCGTTACGTGGGATGTTTGAGAAGCTTTATAGCTTCATGCCTCTCGCAGCCACTCCAGAGCAATAGAAGACCTATCGGAATGCCACTATGGTGGTGTTTTCCTTGCTGCCCTTGATCCTGAGTACGAGGCATCACGTTCCCAGATCTTGGTGGATTCTACTATTCCTCCGATGGAGGAAGCTTTTCATAGGCTGAGTTGTATCACTGTTCCCTCGTTTGCTACGAATCCAACAGCCTCAGCCATGGCAGCCAATCGAGGTCGAGGAGGTCATCATCAGTTCCGTGGCCGTGGACCTCGCGGTAGAGGAGGCCGTGTTCGGCCATCATGTATTTTCTGCCATCGTTCTGGACATACCGAAGACACATGCTATTCTAAGCATGGATTTCCAGCTACTGCACGAGTCGCTGAACAGATTGAGCCCCCAGCCGCTTCATCTATGGATCAGCGCTTTGATGATCTTCTAGCCCGTCTGAGGGGCATCATTCCTCCATCTGGTCCCGCTGCATCAGCATCTACTTTTGAGAGTCACATCGACGTTGCCGCATCTGCATCCACCAGTACATCAGGTAGCACCTATGCATTCACTAACAGTAGTGGATCAGATACTTTAGAGTAGATTATGGACTCTGGTGCCACACATCATTTGTGTGGTGATTAAGGTCTATTTACAGGATACAGACAGGTTCCTCCAGGTTGTACAGTGGTTATTGCTAATGGAACACATTCCCCGATTACTGGTCAAGCGGAGATTAGATTGACACCATCCATGCATCTCAAGAACGTGTTACATGCACATGATTTTTCGATGAATTTGTTGTCCATTAGCCAACTTACAAAGGATTTACATTGTCGAGCAATTTTTGATCCATCCTCTCTTGTTTTTCAGGACATCCTTACGGGTAACATGATTGGGCATGGCTATGAGCAAGGCGGCCTCTATCGCCTTAGTCAGACTCCTTATGCTGGAACCTCATCTCTACCTGCTGGGTCCATCTCCCCATTACTGTGTCACCTGCACTTTGGACAACTACCGCTTCAGAAGCTGCGTCATGTGTTACCTCAGGTTTCACCTCACACGTCCATTCAATGTGAGGCTTGTCAGTTGGGAAAACATCATCGGTCTACTTTTCCCAGTCGTCAGTGTCGAAGTAGTACCTCCAAGTTTGAGTTATTTCATGTCGATATCTGGGGTCCTAGTCGTGTTCCTGATCATCAGGGACACATGTTTTATATAGTTATTATGGATGATTTCTCTCATATGTCGTGGGTATTTCTGTTAAAGAATTAATCTGAAGCGGGGAATATTATCATCAATTTCATTAATGAAGTTCGTAATGTTTTTTCTGCATCTGTTAAGATTGTGAGAAATGATAATGCCCTGGAACTCTGTACTCCTATCCAGTTATTTTTCATCTCAAGGGATTATCCACCAAACATCCTGTGCCTATACTTCCCATAGAATGGGGTTGCTGAAAGGAAACACCGTCATTTACTCGATGTCACCAGGTCACTTCTTATACAGAGTAATGCCCCTCATTCTTTCTGGGGTGATGCTGTTCTTATGGCATGCTACCTTATTAATCGAATGCCGTCATCTGTCTTAGGTGAGAAGATTCCATTCTCTCTTATTTTCCCTGACAAAGAATTTTTCTCCCTTACTCCTCGTGTGTTTGGCTCGGTTGCCTTTGTTCACAAGTTGTCTTCCAGGACTGACAAGCTCTCTCCTAGGGCTGTCAAGTGTATCTTTGTCGGGTACTCCAGAACTCAGAAGGGGTACACGTGTTATGATCCATTGCTAAGGAGGTATTTCATCAGTGCTGATGTCACCTTTTTTGAATCCGTTATGTACTTCTCGTCTACAGGTGATCAGCTGGTTCCCTCTGACACTACCGATGCCATATACATGTCACCACCACCACCAGAAGAACCGTTATCATCTCCTACACCTCGTGTCACGGTGCCTGTTTCACCATTACCATTCCACTATACTCGCAGGCCTGCTTCTGCTCATGGTCACCGCTCATCATCTAGCTCGCCTAAGGCATGTTCTGAAAATATTTCTATTGATGGATCTGATGATCTTCCTAAGCAGGATGTGTTGTAGAGGCCAGCTAAGGAGACAGATGATTTACATGTACCTATTGCTCTACGAAAGCAGAAGCAGAGCTGCGCGTCATATCCTATAGCATCTTCTGTGTCGTTTGACCGTCTTACTGGCGAATTCAGGAATTTTGTCATTGCATTGTCTGCAGTGAATATTCCACGGAATTATCAAGATGCACTGAAGGATAGTCGATGGCGCTTGTCCATGGAAGAAGAAATGATAGCTCTTCGGTCCAGAGGCACGTGGAGTCTTGTTCCTGCACCTGCTGATGTGTCTACAGTTAGCTGCAAGTGGGTCTTTACAGTTAAGCAGAATGCAAATGGCAGTATTGACAGATACAAAGCTCGCCTTGTAGCTCGTGGCTTTACACAGACATATGGGGTGTATTACCTTGATACATTCTCACCGGTTGCTCGCCATTCCACCCTACGGATCCTCCTCTCTGTTACAGTTACTCGTGATTGGCCGCTGTATCAGTTAGATGTGAAGAATGCATTCTTATACGGTGACTTACAGGACAACCACCTGGTTTTGCTGTTGAGGGGGAGAGTCCTACGGTGTGCAGACTTCATAAGGCTATCTATGGACTTAAGCAAAGTCCCAGAGCTTGGTTCCAGAAGCTCTCAGACCTGTTTGAGAAACAGGGATACAGACGGTCTAATGTTGATCATTCTCTGTTCGTACAGAAGACACAGGGTCTGACGTGTAAGGGGTCCTGTACCCACGACTCTCAGAGGTATTATTGCTATTATGGTGTATGTAGACGATATACTGATTATAGGCGATGATGAACATGGAATCCATGGGGCAAAAGAAATGCTGGGCCGTGAATTCGTTACCAAGGACCTTGGGGTTCTTAGATATTTTCTGGGACTGGAGTTTGCCAGAAATCCTCATGGGTTGGTAATGACCCAGAGGAAATATGTCACTGACATGTTGAGTGAAACAGGAATGCTTGGTTGCCGACCTGCAACTACACCTATGGATCCTAGTATGAGACTATATGATGTGACACTGATGAGGTGGATAAGAGAAGATATAGAGAACTGGTGGACAAACTTCTCTATGTTACTATTACCAGGCCCGATATCTCCTTTGTTGTAAGTCGAGTGAGCCAGTTTATGGAGCAACCACGTCAGGTACACATGGATGCTATACATATGATACTCAGGTATCTTAAGTCATCTCCAGATGTGGGTCTATTGTTTAAGAAAGGCAAGGAGGTTACTATATCAGCTTGTGCAGATGCAGATTACACAGGGTGCTCTAAGGACAGAAAGTCCACCACTGGATTTGCTGTGTATGTTGGAGATTCTCTAGTCTCATGGAGAAGCAAGAAGCAAACGGTTGTAGCAAGGTCTAGTGCTGAGTCTGAATATAGGACTATGGCCCAGGTCAGTACAGAAATGATGTGGGTAAAGGCTGTGCTTGCAGATCTATATATAGAGGTTCCACTTCCTATGGCTCTAGAATGTGATAATGAGGCGGCTCTATTCATTGGAAATAATCCAGCATTTCATGAACGGACCAAGCACATTGAGGTTTATTGTCACTTCATACACAACATGATTCAGAAGGGGTTTATTGTTACATCCCATGTTAGCTCAGAGGATCAAACTGCAGACATTTTTACCAAGGCGTTACTTCGAGGGCCATTCCAGAAGTGCTTGTCCAAGCTGAGCATGATTGATATCTATGCTCCACCTTGAGGGGGAGTGTAGAGATATATTATTCACTTATGTACTTTTCTTATATTTTTATTTTCTGTTGGACTCTTAATGTATTTTACTCGTAGGCTGCTCTCCTATATAAGAGAGCCTAGGGCGGATGGAATAAACAAGTTTTCTTATTTTCCCAACACATCTTAATAATTGGTAGTTATTGTTTGCATTTTATATAGTACATTCACTTTTGCAAACAAATGATCATTTTTATTAATATAATGAAAAATGATCCATTTGTTGGAGTAGCAAGTAATGAAGTCGCAAATAATGAAGTTGCAGAGAAAAATGTTGATCCCAAACACATGAAACAAAACAAGTTAGTAATTAGATACAACATAAGTTAAGTAGGATGTCCTGAGCTATGACCCTGTACTTAGATTCAACACTTGATCTACTAAACATTGTTTGTTTTTTGCTTTTCCATGAGACAAGAGAATTCCCAATGAATGCAACAAACTGCGGTCGACTTTCTACTGCATATTCAGCATCTACACAAGCTGTTGCTTTAAGGGATGTTCCCTTGTCGAAAAGTAACCATGTACTTGGTGAGGACTTCATGTACATGAGAATTATTGTGAATGTATGGGGGCTTGTTGTAGCTGCTCTATAAACTAGCTGATTTGGCTCATAGCAAAAGAGATGTCTAGCCTGATGATGGTAAAGAAGGTTCCCAACAAGCTTCCTGCAACTGCTCTGGTTGACTTCTTATGTATCATTGCCAAGCTTTAATTAGGATTCATAGGAATAGTGATTGGTTCACAATATGTCATTGTTAGAAAATACGATGCGGAAGCATATCAGAGAAATATATTAGGAACAATAAGAACAAGATATTTAACGTGGAACCCTACTCCCTAAGGAGCGGGATGAAACCACAGGAGAACG
Organism: Ottelia alismoides; assembly: GCA_037367405.1. Lineage (NCBI taxonomy): Eukaryota > Viridiplantae > Streptophyta > Magnoliopsida > Alismatales > Hydrocharitaceae > Ottelia > Ottelia alismoides. The sequence continues at coordinate 115,687 of JAZKJV010005676.1, forward strand.
CCTCAAAGGGCTGATAGTCTATTGCTTTTCTCATTTGAATACAATGGGTTTGGGGCTCTATATATAGCCCCCACTGAGTCTCCAGTGACCTATGGAAGGCCGTATCGATATCGATATCGTTTCGATATTGTATCGATACGATATATCGACGATATATCGTCGAAATATCGCCCATATCGACGAGCCTTTGCGAAGAAAATGGATGGAAATCGAGATATATCGCCATATCGGTGCCCATATCGGTCCCATGTCGATATCGATATATCGGCTATATATCGCCGATATATCGTGATATTTCCTTCGATCTCCACATCCCATAGACGATAGACGTGGGACTAATCTCATGGATGGGGTAAATGGATCCTGGAGAGATATATTTACCCATCTCCCACATAAATGAGGCATAACCAAATACTCCAACACTCCCCCTCAAGCTGGAGTATGCAATGCTCAGCTTGAACAAACAGAAAGAAATCTCAACTCACGCTACGTGATACTACAAACAATATCAACTCAACGTGCATAATTGTCGGCTGTTGTCGAGGACGTTGCTTCTCATGATGTGTAGGTGAGGAGGACGAGCGGGATGAAGTGTGAGTCAACTGAGTCTCCTCGTCGGAGAGCTTGTGCTCTGTACTGCGCCTGTCAGAGTCACTGCAATTGAAAATGAGTCTCTTCACGAAGAACCCTGGCCTGCCACAACAATGTGGACAACTGCTCCATCTCTAAAAAGGGTCGAAAAGAGCATCGCTAATTATCCATACACAGATATCTGAAGACGGGTCTCTCTCATAGGGATCTTGAAATGGGTTCTCTAACATAGGAACCTCGGAAGGATCTCGTACTGGAGTTCACGATCGCTGGAGACTGGAGTCTGAAGAAGTCTCCTCGTCAGAAAACTGGGTCTCTCCCATCTGGCTCACTCAGAGAATGATACTCTACTCTGGAGCCCTTGTGAAACCACATGAAAACCCTTGCCCACAGGGCATAGGGAATGATCCTCTACTATGGAGTCTCTATGGCTCACATGAAAACTCTGGTCGAAAACAAGAATGATGGGGACCACGACAACATGATGGCAAACATTTGCACATATGAAAAGAAGACCGCATCCATGTGCATGTCTGAAACTGAAGACTCATAATCTCTGACCGTCGAGTCTAAATATCAACTGTAGAGTCTGAAAAATTGGCTTGGTCTGTAATCTGGAGTCTGGAGAATCTGGATCTGACTTGGATCTGTGACTCTAAGAGAAGATATCACGTATTTTCTTTGACTCATTACAAGTCCTCTGTGATTTTTGGCAAACTCCAAGGAAGTATCGTAGCTCCCCAAGGTCGGTGATAAATTGTTGTCCAAGGAACACTTCTATCTCATTGATGCCCTGCATGTCATCTCCTGCAACGATACACACACCAAATGACAATAATACTTCTTGGTATCGTGAGTAAGAGTAATGAGTGATATGCAGTCGATCTGGAGAAGCACTGGTGCTCTATTTGGTTTGAGAGTGATGCAAATAAGAAATTTGAAACGGTGAAAAATGAAAATTTTAATGACTAAAAAATATTTGAAAGAAGAAAACAGAGGGGAAAGGAGAGAAGGCCTGCCTGATGCAAGGGCTTTGGGGAAGAAGAAGTGCGGAGATCGCGCCGGGGAGACGGGAGAGGGAGAGAGAGATGGGATACATATCAATTTTTAATTAACTCCGAATGAATCAAACATGATACTACCATCCCCTTTATACAGGAGGGATGGGATTACAAAAATAGAAAGAGAAATAAAAATCAAATCCTAATTTACCCTAAATGGATTATAAATACCTTTAACCAACCAACTACTTAATATAACCGACTAACTAATTGATTCGAGATCACATAAGATCTCGTTATTTAAAATAAAATTGTAACAAATTCAATTAACCCGACCTTAATTTAATTAACTTAATTAACATGCAGAAAATAGAGCCCTAATTATTTGGTTCACGCTCCATCAACTCTCTGCCATTTTGAAACACTCATCTCCTGATGAGTTGTTGTAATTTCATGTGCGGCGTCGGATGAGTGGCTTGATCTTCAGGTGCAGTACGAAGAATTCTTGCTGAATTCGTTGAATAATTTGCTCCAATTTCATATCTTTCTTACTCAATTCAGCATTACGTTTGTAATTCTTTTTGATTGGAGGGTGCATCTGCAATTTTCCTACCCCTTCTCTTATATAAAAGCACTCATATATGTTATTTTTAACTTTATTCTTTTGATAAAGTGATTTTGGATGAGGGGTACCAATTGAATATATCCATAATGCCTACTTGGCCTTTTCTTGGGAAACACAATGTCATTTGGGCTTGGAAAAATCCCGTGACAACCAAAATCCCTCTTTTCACACCCTTTATTTCTCGGTTGGGAGAAACCATCGACAAATGATGGTAGGGCTCCTTCCCATCCCTTTCGATGGTGACGTGGGATCCTCCAACTAAAGCTACGACTCCATCCAGGTTGGTCTAGAGGTGTGCACAACAACTCCTTAAGGATACATATGCGAAAATCCGATGATGATCTGATCAATCCGGGACAAAGTTGCAGGGTTCGACGGCACTGGAGGTGCGGTTTGCTTCTGCATTTGGGTGCCTGAGGCTTGGGATTCTGGTGGGTTTGGCTAGGGCTAAATATCGGTGGAAGTAAGGCACATGGGCGACGAAGGAGGGCTGCGGAAGAGTGGAGGGCTGCGATGGTGGTGGGGCTGATGCCAACGGTGGAGGCATGAGGGGTAGGGGTGCATGTGTTGGATAAGTTGGCGAAGGTAGTAGGGGAGGTACATGGGAAGGCTTCGGAGGTGTCGATGCGGCCGAAGGGGATGGCAACGTCGATGCTACCGACGGAGGAAGATTAAGACATGCTGGACATCAAGCCCAGAGGGTTTTCCCCCCTCCTTTTCGTCTGTTTCGTCTGCCTTGTGCCTTCGATCTCGACTTTGACGAGGACTGCACTAACGACAACAATTGACGATGGCGGCGGGGTTTCCGAAACCTCGTGGACAACAACTTAAGCAACGTTCTCCTCTAGTTGTCATGTTAACAACTTAATATTCCACGGATCTCGCATTTCCCTAGCCAAACCTTGCACATCTACACAAACTTGGAGCATATTGGATAGTGTTTTTCTAACCTCAGCACACCACACACATTTCGTTAAACGAGATTCCTTGGCTCTGTACTTGCACGAGCATCGGTAGGGATCATTAGATTGTGATGGCGATATACTGGCCATGCTCTGATACCAATTCATGCAAATAAGAAATTGGCAACGACGAAAAATTAAAATTTTAACGGTAGAAAAATACTTGGTGGAAGAAATTAGAGGGGAAAGGAGAGACAACTCGTCGGATGCGAGGGATTCGGGGAAGAAGAAGTGCGGGGATCGTGTTGGGGGAGAAGGGAGAGGGAGAGAGATGAGATACTACTATCCCCTTTATATAGGAGGGGTGAATAACAAAAATAGAAAGAGAAATAAAATCAAATCCTAACTTACCCTAAATGGACTATAAATATCTCTAACCGACCAACTACTTAATATAATCAACTAATTCCTTTGAGATCACATACGATCTTGTTACTTAAAATAAAATTACAACGGACTCAATTAACTCGACCCTATTTTAATTAACTTAATTAACAGACAGAAAATAGAGCCCTAATTATTTGTTTCGCGCGGCATCAGAGAGCTTCTGGAATCACGCTCTCAGGTTTTCCTTAACGCCATAAATAGTATTATGGAGCATGCTGCATGCTTATCTTCTGACACTCTCCCTCAACAACAAACCTGTATGGCTATTGTATATATACTTCCTCTTGTAGGTCTCCATAGAGAAAAAATGTTCTTGACATCTAGTTGAAAGAGTGACCAATATCTGACTACTCCATTTCAAAGGAGAATTCAAAGAGTAAAGTGGTGTGCCACATGAGCGAAGATGTCTCTTAAGTCTACTCCACATATCTAGGTGAAACCTTTTGTCAGAAATGGGCTTTGTAGAGATCCATACTGCCATCTGCCAGATGCTTCGTCGTAAATACCCACTCGCAGCCAACCACAGATGCCCCAAAAGGGGGTAGTGACTAAAGTCTAGGTGCCTATGGACTGCGAAGCTACCATCTCCTTTTCCATGGCTAGATGCTATTGGCTATCTCGTGGTTCCTCCTGATATGTGTGTGGGATAGTAATAACCGATAGTCCCGCCACAAAGTTCTTGTAGTCATATGAGAGATAGTCAAGGGAGAGATTACCGGAGAAGGTAAGAGGTAGATAGGTGTCGACGCTTTTGAAATGCTATGGGTTGGGTAATATCAGTATTGCAGAAGTCGGTATTCGGTATTCCGTCGGATGCATCGCTGAATAGAGAATAATTGGTATTTGGGCAACTATTCAGAATTTTTTGATTTTATATTTTTTTAGTTATTTTAAATATAATATTTAATTAATACATGTATTCTTATATATTTATACATATATGATCATCAATTAACAAGAATCAAGATAAAAGCACCAATTAACGAGAGACATATATGAATATTTGACATTTCTAGTAATAATATTGTTATAAATGGTAAGCCTTCGGAATTAAAAAAACAAAAATAAAATAACATAAATCCAGCAGTCGACCAATAGTCGGCCGAATAGTCGACCAGTTAGTCGAATAATCGAACCGACTATTCGGTCAAGATGATGATTGACTGACTATTTATTGGTCAGTCATGGACCCCTCGCACAACATAGTCGGGCTTACTATTCGGTATAGTCGACCGACTATTGTAACACTGGGTAAGATCGATCCTTAGAGGGATCGTAAGGTTCCTCCTACTAAACAATAATCTTCGTATCGACTGTATCATCCCGCTGCATATCACACCATTGAACAGAATATCAACTGTGCCATCGGTAGAAACCAAGTGCTCGGTTTGTATAAGGAGACTGGAGTAATATGTAGAAACCCCTTTGCTCAGACCACATCCAATCACTCGACCCATAACTATATATCTTGAAACACAATAGAAGAAGAAAAAATGGCGAGACGTTTGAGTTCCCTAATCCAACCAAGTGACAATAATTTCACAGAAAAATCCGGAGTATGTAAGTCATTACACAAACACATAGAGGGCATCAAATAGATTTCCCCCTATCATGGGAAAGGAGAATGCCTCTCATCAGTAATGATGACATATCAACCAGGTGGAATTGTGTTGTGTAGGAAGTAAACTATTCTCTGTTACCACATAGTTATGAGAAGCTCTTGAATCTATAGGCTTTAGGTGCATGACTAATAACTGATGTACTAACAAAAGTAGTAGTGTTAGATGGTAATGGAGGACCCTTGGTAACAGTTGTAGGTCCCATGATCTCCCCTTAAATGGGACACGAGATCTTCATACTTCTGATCAGAAGGTGCAACTGTGGTCTTTAAGTGCTCAATAGCATGAGCAGTAGGACGCCCATGCTTCTTATAACATATATCCTCGGAGCCCCTTAAATGATTGCAGTAAGTACACTATGGTCGAGGGCAATTACTTCCTCTGCCACTGACACCACGTCCTCTTGACTAAGTGGATCCTCTGCCTCGCGAAGCAACCATCATAGGAGGTCTGAGATGTTGGAGCAAGGGGCATAGAGATCCTGTCGAGACAGCTGTATGCCTCCCCCGGGAGGAGTCAAGGTATTAGATAGAAGCTGATTGTGTGCTGCATTCTAGATTGGATCTAGACCAACACGAAAGATACCAACCATCATGGTGTTCCTGTATGTGCGTTGTTGCTCAATAATAATTCTCGAGGACGTGTAATTGTGCAGTTTCTCGAACATGCCCCTCAGGTTGGTTGAGGAGATCGATCACCCATCATGTACATGAAATTGGAGAATCTTCATTTTTGTTCCTTGCCTAAGAATATGCTGTGGTAAGGATGTCCCACATCGCCTTGCAGTGGGCATATGCAAGATCTCATTGGCAATTTCTGTCGTGAGAGTGCCAGGTAGCCACAATTCGACGCATGCATTGTTTTGCTTCCATGTATCATTGGCGCTAGTCTTGTCTGTCGGCTCTGGCCTCATCGTGATGTATTCCTTGTGGCTCTCCATGATGCTCATGAATTGCACAGTTCGCCCCATCCATCTTGATGATGGGATAGACCATTCATGGCCCCGAGAGTCGAAGTAGCATCAACTTTGTTCTCTGTCCTGGTGGATATGAGGCATGGGAAAGACAAGACCATGCATTGAATGGATATTTGTTCACATTGGCATGAAATGGAGGTTGTGTATGCATACCTAAATCCACAACCTTTCCATTACTCATGCTGGCGCTCTAGGGCCTCCTGATTGAATTTATATGAACGAATCGGATTTGGACTGCCCCAAGGCTTCCTCACCCAATGGGAAAGGATGATGTTGGATACATGCTAAACAAGGACTAGGTTGTGTCAAGTGCAGTCGCTAAAGAGCTCGCACACATGGGAGGTGCAGGTGTGTGGGGCTCAGAGGATATGCGGGGCAGAGGGCACACCAGATGTGGGCCATGGTGCTCGACGACGTTGGCACAAACACATGGCACTAGGCGCACATGGCTATGGTGCCCGACGCTGGGTGGAGCCCGATGTAGAGGTGACAACACACAAGAGGGAGGGTTGGTGGTAGGGTTGGGATTCAACGGGCTACCGGAGTTCTAGTCCAAGACTGCCACTTTGATACCATGTGAAGGGAAAATAATGAGATGCTTTATTATGTGCCCTAAGGCTCTCTTTATATAGAGAGAAAACCACATAACCAAAAGAAAGTTGCCCTATTGGGCTACACATAGAAAAGGAACAGAAAACAATTTCCCATCACATATTATTAATATAAATGACTAGCTACTGTAACACCCTAAGCGTATTGATGTTCTCATGAATTCCCCTATCAATTTATTATGTCTCTCATATTTAGAGAGAGATCTACTATCGAGCTATTTTTAATGTTTTCTTACTTTCTTAGGACATCTTGACATGGATGTTGTTGATGCAGGCCATGAAGAAGGGGGTATCTATCATTTGATTGAGTCCTCGATTATTGCTGCTTGTGTTAGGGTCTAGTTTTCTCCTTCTCAAGTTACTTTTTTGGTATAAACAGTCAGTCCATCTCCTCTTTATAGAAGCTTCTTTGAGTGCTTGCTTTATTTTTCCCCTTATTTAGCTAGTGTGATGCTTGCTAATCGGGTATGCATCACCAAAGCTCCTTTCCCTAATATGGTATTGTCCATATTGCTGTTTCGTTTGAATGGATCCACCTTGATGTTCGAGGACCTAATATATATCCTGACCGTTTACAGAATTATCATGATTTTGTTCTTGTTGATAAATTTTCCTGTTTTAGTAGGCATTCTTAACGAAGAATAAGTCGGATGTTTATTCTCTTATTGTCAATTTTATTAGTAAAATAAAAGCTGAATTTGACGTTAATGTGGAAACTCTCTTTTTTGACAATGCGAGGGATTTCCTCTCTTGTGATTTGTTGTCTTTTTTTCTCCTCTCATGGTATATTCATCAGACGATGTGTGCCCATACCTCTCATCAGATTTGAGTTGCTAAACCCAAGCACTGGGATATTCTTGATGTTGCTTGTACTTTGCTTATTCATTTCCATGTTTTAATACATATTTGGGGGGGGGGGGGTGCAGTTCTTATAACCACCTTTTGACCATGTGAGGGGTTTTTCTTGTTCCTTCAAGAGTGTTTGGATTATTGCTTTTGATACCATTCTTCAAAAAAAAATCTTGGTTCTGGGAGGGACACATTGGCTTCCAGAGCATTCAAATATATTATTAGTGCACACTAGAACTGATATAAGGTACCACTGCTACAACCTGAGGTCATGGTGGCATTATATTAGCACAACCATCACCTTTTCTGGAGTGTTTCCTTCTCAGACTGGTACCTATGTCTCTCCACTTCATACTATTTCTTTTTTTTTTTGATAGGAAAGAGGGCGATCTCCCAATGTGGGAGTCACCGCACAATCTATTTCATTAAGTAAAAGTTAGAGTACATTACCGTGATACCCAAAGATGGTATAAGGAATTACATTGATACACTACATTTTTGCAGTAAAATCTCTGATTATTGAAGATCAAGTCGTTTCTTCCTGCCCAGATGGCCCACGGAGCCGCAAATGACTTGGAACAATCATCAATGGAGTTGCTCCCAACTGTTCGAATCGACCTCCAGAACCCTTCAGCCCCTCCCGTCGCTACCCAAGCACACCCGACCTCCCTCCAAGCCTGCTCCGATGTCGAGCAATTGAAAAACAAGTGGTCCGAATTCTCCACCATACCATCACACTTGTCACACAGTGTGTCCTCCAACCGGAGCAGTCTCCCTCTCCTCGCTTTATCGTTCAAGCGTCCCCTTCTCAAACACCATAGAAACACCTTTACTTTGCACAGAATCTTTGCAGCCCAAACCACCTTCATGTCCTGCCACAATTCTGCATCCCGTTCCTCTACCACATTCATCAATTCTTCGTAAATTTTCCTGACAAAGGTTCCGGCTCCTTCCCACATAAAATGATCTTTGATTCTTTATCCAACGTAAAGTCTCCAGGTAGTGGGTCCTTCGCCAACAGTCTAAAAAACTCCCCCAGACACTACTATGAAAGTTCAGAAACAAAGCCTGGTGCCCAAGTGCCCGATTCCGCCAATTGCGAAAGCGAACTCTCCTTCGAAGTCGCCATTGCAAAAAGTCTTGGAAATCATGTCTCCATAATACCATCTCCCGACCAGTCATCACGCCAAAATCTGAATACATGTCCATCTCCCACCTTCGGCTGCAGTCTATGGGTAATCGACGGCAGGACCTCGCGTATTCCTGCCCATAGCGGCGACTCAAACCGCATTCTGCTAGCAACCAATTCCCCTCTGACCCATATAGGTTTCTGACAAGTTTAGCCGCTAACGAAGGTGATGGTCCCCAGATGCGAATCACCCACTTGGCGATCAACGCCTTATTCATGCACCCCACATCACGGACTCCCAGCCCCCCTCCTTACGCCCCCTCGTTACTTCATCCTAGCTGATCAGGTGCATCCTGGATCCTTGCTGCTTTCCGTCTGACCAGAAGAACCTCCTCGTCAAAGTCTCAGTTTTCTTTCTGACTCCCACTGACATCAATTGGGTAGAAACGAAGAATATTGGAATTGCTGAAAGAACATGCTTCAAAAGGATCAACTTCCCCCCTCCCCCAGACAACGTGATCGCTTTCCAACCAGCTAGCCTTTGGTCCATCTTTTGCACCACTGCATCTCAATCCAATTTCTTCAGCTTCCCCGCCACCAATGGTAGCCCCAAGTAGGAGATAGGGAGGTCCCGCATAGGGCATCCGGTCATCACCGTCAGACTGGAGCATTCCACCTCATCCATCCCAAAAGTAACCACATTCGACTTGTGCTTGTTGATCTCAAGACCTAAAATACTGCTGAAGATCTGTACCAGGTGTGCCGCATTACCGTTCTGCTCCTCCGAGCCCCCAAGAAACAGAATCCTATCATCCACATACTGTAGAATATGGATAAAATATCCTCCTGACGGAATCCCTCACACCACCCTGTGTCAACCGCCCACCTAAGCAGTACCGCCAAAGCACCTGTCACCAGAACAAAAAGCATAGGAGCCAACGGACAACCTGCTGCACCCCCCTTTGGGGTTGGAAGAACCCCCTCTTGTTTGTCGTTCACTAGGATTGAGTAGGAAGAGGCAGTGACACATCTCTTCATCCATTCAACCCACAGATCAAGGAAGCCTCTCCTCCGTAGGGAGGCCCACAAGAACTTCCAATCGACACAGTCATAGGCCTTGACATAATCTATCTTCTACATGGCCCCTTTCTTCTTCGACCGCTTCCACTCAAGACAGATATCGAAAGCCATCACCAGCCCATCTGCCATCTGTCTTCCCGAAATGAAAGCCGACCACCCCCGTAGCATCACTGAGTCCATGACGGCCTTTAACCGATTTGCCAGAATCTTGGCCACTATCAGGCAGATGCCATTGGAAAGCGCAATATGCCTGAAGTCGTCAACCCCCATCGGAGACTCCTTCTTGGGAAGGAGGAATAGTAATGCCCTGTTGACCTTTTCAAACCCTATGTTCCCTTCCCTGAACTCGTTCATCACCTCCAAGTCCTCTTCCTTTACCAGTCCCAAGAACTCACGGTAAAACAGGACGAAGAAGCCATCTGGGCCAGGGGCTCCATCCGCGTTCAAGCCCCACACGGCTCGCTTCGTCTCCTCCTCCGTAATGGGATAACAAGAGCCTCCGTCTGATCACCGGACAACGTCTCCACACCTCTTCCTAGCCACCCCCATCCTTCTTCTCTTCTTCGCGATGCTTCAATAAAATGACCCTGCAAGGCGTTCCATATCTGCGCCTCCCTCGAAACTCTAACCCCCTATCTCAATTTCGTGCAAGTAATTTCTTCTCCGCCTCCCTGATGCCATCGTATGGAAGAATCTCTTACTGGCGTCCCCTTCTTTTAACCACTTTTGTCTAGATCTTTGCCTCCACTCCACCTCTTCCTTCTTGTCTTCCTGCAATAATTCCTCAAGAAAGCCCAGCCTCTTTGTCAACTCCTTCTGACCCAGACCTCTCTCATCATCTACACCGTCTAACCGGGCAACTGTTTCTAAAACCACCCTTATACCTTTACCTCACCTTAAGTTAAAAATGTGTTTAGATTAATGTATTAGCATAGGTGATCCCCATATGAGCAAACAAGATTTATGTATTAGCGTAGATGACCCCCATATGAGCAAGCACCTTCTCCTTCTACCAAGGCGAGTCCTCTGACATAGGTTTTATCGATCAACAATTTCTCCCTACAATGGTACACATGCCAATACTATTAATAATTATTGAGAATTATCTATGTATCTTCTTATTTCTTAGTTTTTTCTTCTACTTCTTTTGTCTCTATTATGTATGCCCTCTAGGGTTTCTCCTCTATATATAAGAGAGTCCCATGGCCTTATGAATGATTAAAGTCATTATTTTCATCTCCACATGATATCAAAACAACATTCCTAGACAACACTTTGAAACCTTAGCATCCCTACCCCTTCCGTCGACCTCACATGACCTCTCTCTCTCGCGCGCCGACTTCAACACGTTGCCGACACCGTCACCACCACCTGGCGTGTCCAACGACTCCTCTTTGCCATTGGGGCACTTCCTATGGCATGCCTCGCCGCTCCAGCGCACAACCAGAGTGCCGTGGCCCTTGCCTTTAGCTACTAGGGCATCGCCACACTTGCCACTGCAGCCCCTTGGTTAGGCGTCATCAAGGCATCATGCCCCTCTTCAGCCATCGACAGTAGGTTTACTACTACATCCGCGTCTTCCTTCACCGTAGGCAGTAGGTCTATTGCCTAGCCATTTTACGCGGTTGCTTCGAGGGCCACTAATTGGTCTGATTTTGGATTGTTTGAGGTGAGTTCAGATTTCTAGAATCATCCATATGCCCTAAAGCTTCTCCAAAAGTTGATGAGAACAGTTGTAGCATATGTCTACGCACAATCGGTTCCTATATGCTCGTGCAGAACGATTGTAGCATAAGTTTACGCACAATCGGTTCCCATATGCTCGTGTAGACATATTCAGATTGATCTACAACCCCCAATCATGTCCTTTTCCGGCTCCATCATCATGTCGGAAAGCACAAGCAGTTTATCTTTCTGCAGTGCCTTCAAGGACTCAACACCCGTTGTCAAGATGCATGTGATCAACTATGAGTTGTGGCCTATGTCGTTTATGACCATCTTGTGGTGCAATGACAAGGATTGCATTTTGACGTAGCCTGAACTGACCAACAAAATTGAGGAAAACTTTTTATGGAAGCAAGACGATGTGTCTATGCGTGGTGGCTATCTGGTACTCTGGTCATGTGGAGAAGACGGATGCCTGCCACAACCATGCACCTACTGTCATTGTTCTGGCCACTCTGAGGATGCTTACCACTTAAAATTGGTTATCCCGCTTCAACACGTGTTGTCGAGCAAGTTGAGCCTCTTGCCACTTCCGTTGATCAGAAGTTCGACAACCTTGTTTCCCGTCTAAGGGAGATTATGTCTCCTGCTGCAGCTACAACTAGTGCTCCTTCGGGCTCTTCTGACCCTTCTAAAGTTGCTGCCATAGCCAGAACCTCTGCTAGTACTTCGTGCATAACTTATGCCATTACTAATTGTCATAGGGCATACATGACAGAGTGGATTGTGGATTCTAGCGCATCTCATCATCTGTGCAAGACATAGTTCAGTTCATGTCGTACATATTAGTACCTCCGGGCGGATCCGTTGTTATTGCAGATGGGATAGATTCTATTATTACATGATAGAGGGAGATCCGTTTGACACCATTTATGCGCCTGTCGAATGTGATCTATGCACCTGATATCTATGAATTTATTGTCTAGTCAGATTACCAAAGATTTGCATTGTCATGCTATATTTGACACCTCTTATCTTGTGTTTCAGGCAAGCTTGTAAATATTGGCCGACTAATCGAGTCGGGGGGGAGGGGGGGGGGGTTGCCAACTCGACTAGGCCTAGTCGGCCATTAGTAGATCAACCCGACTAGTCGGCCGATTTTTACATCAAACTTTTATATTTTTTTTGTTTTTTGCTTTTTCTAAAGCAAACTTATTCTAATATGCTTAATGTTATATTTAATGTCAATTACTTCTTTTGTTTCATTATGTAAGTATAGAAAATAAAGAAATCTATGTTAATACATAAGCAAACTTATTCTAATATGCAATAATGTTATATTTAAAGTCAATTACTTCTTTTATTTCATTATTAGAGTATAGAAAATGTACAAATCTATGTATAAAAATAATTTATATAATTAAAATAATTAAAAAATTCAAAACCGACTAATGGCCGACTAAATCCGATTAGTCGCCCGACTGCTGATTAATCCTTAGTCAGTGACCCCACCGACCGAGTAGCGACTACCGTTTTCTGCAACCTTGGTTTCAGGATATAATTACTGATGCAAACGCAAAAAATTCCAACGGTGAAAAATTTATTTTGATGTTGGAAAATATTTGGTGGAAGAAATTGGAGGTGGAAGAAGAGAAAGCTTGTCGGATGTGAGAGATTCGGGGAAGAAGAATCGCGAAGATCACGCGGAGGGAGAAGAGAGAGGGAGAGAGATAATGTGAGAAACTCCGAATTCGATTCAACTTCAACTGTCTAAAACAAAGGACTATTATCCCCTTTATACAAGAGGGGTGGAATTACAAAAATAGAAAGTACATAAAATACAAATCATAACATACCCTATTTGGACTCTAATTATCTCTAACTAATTAATTGGAGATCACAACCAATCTCACTATTTAAGTAAACATGACACTGCAACTGACTTGATTAGATGAAAATAAACCTAATCCTAATTAAATTAGACTCCAATTAACATACGAAAAATTAAAACCCTAATTTAAAACGCTAATTAACGGACATGAGATCTTAATTGAGTTCTAATTTGTTATTTATGCTGCATCAGCTCTCTGCCGCTTCAAAAAATTCATCTCCTGATGAATCGCTTGATTTATGGCTGCATGTGTGATGAATTGACTTTAATTTGATCACATAATTGATTAATCATTTCCCCTTTCTATATTCCTTTTGTAATTCTTAGGAAAAGAGGGATGTAGGTAGGGCTGCTAATCGAACCAAATTGCAACGAATGAACCTATGTTCGAATTCGATTCGATAAAAAAACTAAAAAGTTCGAGTTCGATTCGATAAATGTTCGATGGGATATTTTCGAATTCGAGTTCGATTCGATAATAGTTTGTTAGCGATTTAACTTAACTCAAAGTTGTTTATATGAACAATTTCGAAACTGGAGCTCGATAATAAGGTTCAATAACCAGTAAAAATAAGAAATTATTCAAATTAAAGTGGTACAAAGTCCAATAAAAACCATAATTTCTTTAACTCCAAAATTTATCATGTGTATAAATACGAAGTTACACTCACAAATACACATATACATATATCAAACTTGAACTTTTATTGAACGAACAGATGTTATGTTCAGTTCGTTAAGTTATCGAATTAAAAATTGAAGTTCATGTTGAGTTCGCTTATAAATGAACAAACATTTTTTGAATTATTACCGAACGAACACTAATCGAATAAGAGCATGTTCAATTCAATTAGCGGCCCTAGGCGTAGGTGCAAATTGTGTACCCCTTCACTATAGTAAAATCTTCTTGTCATCTTTCCACCATGTTTAACTTTTTATAAAGAGGATTTTGGTAAGGGCCACCCTTGTAAAACTTTCCACGAGATATTTGCATCTCTTCTCTTGCTAAGCAAACTGCCAAAAGATGCATCCTTTTCTCCTGTTAGGGTTTGGGGCATCTGAACCCAAAGATGGAGGTGACAAGATCCACAGAAGCGGTGATGTGGGTGGGGCTTCTCATGACCCTGACGACGGCGATGTCTCCACCACGTGATGCTGATGGCAGCAGCAATGGTTCAGATCAGTGGCAATGGTGGTGTCAATGGAAATGACGGTTCAGTAGGTGGGGTGGGTAGGGGTTGTAAAGGGGTTTGGTGACGAGGTACAGTTGGGATCAGTGGTGGTGATTGGACCGGGGGGGGTGATAATGGGTTTAATGGCGCTAGAAGTGGGCTTGGGATGGCTGAAGCAGGTAGTGGCAAGGGTTGTAGCGAGGCCGACGACGTTGGCGGAGTTGGAAAACGTGTTGAGGTGATGGGAGGGCTGACCTCTAGCATCGGGGAGGGATTTGAAGGCTCGTGAACTTCATGGATAATGGCTTCAACGACATATTGTTCTTTCATTTCTTGCTTAAGAGACTCTCGGATCCTGCAGCGACTTCGATAGTTTTTCTAACCTCAATTGAATCTGAAGCAACATGGACGATACTTCTTTGTCCGCTGCATGTGTTGGGCGTCATTTTGAACTACATTTTTTGATCGATAACTCCTTGAATGCGTTGATGGATCGTCGGATCGTGAATACCATCTGAGGGTTATTCTCTGGTACCAATTGATGCAAACACGAAAAATTCCAATGGTGAAAAACATTATTTTTGATGGTGGAAAATATTTGGTGGAAGAAGTTGGAGACTGGAAGAGGAGAATGCTCGTCGGATGTGAGAGATTTGTGGAAGAAGAATCACAGAGATCATGCAGATGTAGAAGAGGGAGGGAAAGAGATAATTTGAGAAACTCCAAATTTGATTCAACTTTAACTGTCTTGAACAATGGACTACCATCCCCCTTATATAAGAGGGGTGGAATTACAAAAATAGAATGTAAATAAAATTCAAATCCTAACATACCTTATTTGGACTCTAATTATCTCTAATTAATTAATTAGATATTGCAATCGATCTCTCTATTTAAATACTAATTAAATTAGACTCTAATTAACAGGCGGAAAATCAAAACTTTAATTTAAAACGCTATTTGACAGATGAAAGATCTTAATTGAGGCCTAATTTGTCATTTCACGTTGCATTACTTATGATCAAGGGTTTAAATATTGATATCGGTATCCATATCGGTCCCATATCGATACAATATTTCGACGATATATTGCTGACATATCTCCCACATCAACGCCCATGTGCGAAGGAAGGACCGGAGAAGATGCTCATATCACCATATCGACACCGATATCCTGTCCATTTGCGATATCGATACATCATAATATATCACTATATTTGATTCCTTGCTTACAGGCAAGGGTGATTGGATGGATGTGACCATGAGCAAGGAGGCCTTTACAAACTGGTCCGACCTCCTTATGCAGGTGCTTCTTCCGTTTGGGTCTGTCTCTTCGTACATGTGGCACATTCGTTTTGGTCACCTTCCTTTACAGAAGCTGTATATAGTCCTATAAATTTCATCTCAGTCTACATATCAATGTGAGGCTTGCCAACTTGGGAAGTATCACCGCTTTAGTTTTCCTAGTCGTTGGAGTTGTAGTAGGAGCGCCTTATTTGAGTTGGTTCATTTTGATATTTGGGATCCTAGTCGTGCCATTGATCATCAGGGGCACATGCTCTATAATGTGGTTGTTGATTATTCTTATACTTTCTTGGGTTTTGAAAAACAAGTGCAAGATCGTGTCTATCATTCAAATTTTTATTAATGAAGTAAAGAATATTTTTTTGCTAATATTAAGTATGTTCGCTTTGACAATGCCTTCAGGTTCATTGGTATTAATATACATAAGACCTCTTGTGCGTATACTTCTCAGTAGAACTGTGTGGCTGAATGCGAACACTGTCGTCTTCTTGATGTGGTCGTTACCCTTCTTATCCGGAGTCGTGCTCTCCACTCTTTTTGGGGTGATACGGTCCTCACTACCTATTATCTTGTCAATCGCGTGCCATCGTATTAGACCAATAGGTTCCTTTTTTGATTGCGTCTCCTGAGAAGGACCTTTTTTTCTCTCCTTGCAACTCAAAAATACCTAAGGGGAAATGAATACCTTGTGTACTGGCTTCAAAAAAAAAGAATACCTTGTGTATTTGGATTCGTGGCATTTGTTCATCATTTGACTCCTGATCGTGATAAGCTCTCTCCCAGAGCTGTCAAGTGTTTTTGTGAGATACTTTCGAATTCAGAAAGGGTATCAATGCTTTGACCCGATCAATTGGAAGTACTATGTTAGTGTTGATGTCGCATTCTTTGAGTATGTCATGTATTTTTCTCCTATAAATGACATAATGACCCGGTCTGAATATAATGAGGAGTTTCACATACCACCTCCTCTTACACCACTACCGCAATCGCCACCACCACTACCACTACCTCCTACCATGGTTCTTTCTCCACCACTTCCTCATGAGGTTCCACTGCCACCTATCTTGGTTCCTTTAGTGGCTCATATTTTGCCTTATTTTTACACTCGCAGGCTGTCAATTGTACCCATGCTCATGTACCTTCCCCATTTTCCATCATGCACCACGTAAATTCTGAGCACTTGGTTTCTTGTGATGGCACAAATCACACACCACTTTATATGTTGAGCAGGTTGCTCCTCATGAGATGACTTTACAAAACATTATCTAGAGGACCTTGATCTGCCCATTACTCTTCAGAAGCAAAGGCATACATGTGCTATGCATCCTCTTGTTGCTCATATTTATTTGGAGCGTCTTTCGGGATTTCAAGAGACTTGTGGTGGGATTGTCAACCGTCGAGATCCCTCACACATATCGGCTGGCTATGTGAGACAACAATAACGTCTTGCTATGTAGAAGGAGATGACAATGCTCCAGTCTCATGGCACATGTAGCTTAGTTAGTGTCACAAAAAAAGGCTTCCATGGTTGGCTACAAATGGATCTTTACAATCAAGCATCATGCAGATGGCAGTCTTGATCGCAAGGGTTTAAATGTCGGTTTCGGATATCATTTCGACACTATGTCGATACGATATTTTGGTGAAATTTCGACGAAATTTTGCCAATATCGACCAACATTTGTGAATGAATGATCGGAAAATGCCCTCATATCACCATTTCGCTCGAAATTTCGGTTCCTTGTCGAAACAGAAATTTCGCCAAAATTTCGCGAAATCGGAAACCATGTTTGACCGTTACAAGGCTCGACTCATGGATTCACCCAAACATATGAGGGTAGACTATTAGGATACATTCTCTCAAGTGGCTTGTCATTCAACACTTCAGATCCTCCTTTCAGTTGCTGTGGTATGGGACTGGTCTCTTTCCTAGATGGATGCGAATAATGTTTTTCTTTATAGCGATCTGCATGAGTTTGTCTATATGCGGTAAGCTAGCAACCACTTGGGTTCGCTGCTGAGGGGAGCATCGGAAGATATGCACACTTCATAAGGTTATTTATGAAATCAATTGTAAGTAGAGTCCCAGAGTATGGTTCCATAAGCTCTCCAACTTGATAAAGCAGTAGAGCTTTATGAAATCAACTGCAGGTCATTCTCTTTTTGTAAAGAGGACACATAGAGGTTGTTAGAAAATATAATGCGGAAGCGAATATCAGAGGAAGAAATAAAACTATTGATGAAAATGGGATTTTACGTGAAACCCTACTCCCTAAGGAGTGGGATGAAACCATGGGAGAATGTCTCAAAGGGCCATATGTTTCATTGAACTTTCTTATCTGATACAGGAGGTCTGGGGCTTCTTATATAGCCTCCCAGACCCTCCAAGTCCCATCACTGGTAATTGTGGGACTAAACTCTGGATGTGGTAAATGGATCTTGTAGTGATACATTTACCCATCCACATGATAAGTGTCACATATACTCTAACACTCCCCCCTCAAGTTGGAGCATGCAATGCTCATCTTGGACAAACAGAAAGAAATCTCAAACTCACAATACAAGACACTGCAGACAATATCAACTCAATGCACAACTGTCGGCTGCTGTCGAGGACGTTGCTTCTCATGCCGTGCAGGTGGGAGGAACAAATAGGCTGGAGTGTGAGTCAAACTGAATCTCCTCGTCAGAGATCATGTGCTCTATATTGCGCCTGTCGGAGTCACTGCAATTGAAAATGAGTCTTCACTTGGAGAACTCTGGCCCGCCACAACTTGTGGACAACTGCTCCATCTCTCTGAAGGGCCGAACTGAAAAGTTGTGGAGACATCCTTGTCGGAGTCCACGGTCGTTGAAGAATGGAGTCTAAAAACGTCTCCTCATCAGAAAACTGTGTCTCTCCCATACTGGCTCAGAGAATGAGATCTCTACTCTGGAGTCCCTATGAAACCACGTGAAAATCCTATCCCACATGGCATAGAGTATGTGATCTCTACTTTAGAGTCCCTATGGAACACATGAAAACTCTGAGACCAAAAAAACAAAGATGGAGACCACGAGAAATGATGGCAAACATGTGCACATCTGAAAAAGAGTCTCTCTGGAGAACTCGAAGAAAATGGATCACTCAAAGATGGAGTGCCTCGAACTTGGACTCTGAACCAATCTGCAGAGTCTAAAACTGAATTGTAGAGTTTGGAAAATTTGGCCTGTCTCTGACTGAAGAATCTGAATATGAACTGGAATCATCATTGTCGTAGAACTCTACACAATACTCCCCCTCTCTCCCATACTTGTCGGAATATAATGACATCGACAAAATTGGAAGAAGGCAAGAAATGTAAGGAAAACATCACATCAGCCGATCTACATTTTTTTCAGGTTTTCCTTTAATCATTTTTTCTTTGGCTATTTCATTTCACCATTTTTTTAATAATCGCCATAATTTTTTTTAAATAAACCGTTCATCATCATTTTTTTCTCAGCCTTTTTTTTACTCACGACCTCACTTCTCTCTTTTCTCTCTCTCTCCTTTTCCTTTTTTTCTCTTCATCCTTTCTTTCTCTTTGAATACGACCCAAAGGGCCCATATACATCATAAATCGTTTTTTTTTTTAAAATAAAGGGGGCCCCTTTTCTCATCTCCGAATAGGGTTCCCATTGGAACCCATCGCATGCGACCTGTGGGAGTACGGCTGGGATCAGGGCTGTTTTTTTTAACACAGCAACTGCCTCTCTCTTTTTCCTCTTTTTTTAAATAGACCAACCCACAATTGGGCTCTCAACATTTCCCCTCCTCCCTTTTTTTAAACACGACCCAAAGGGGCCTAACCCTATTTAGGGTTCCCACTTGGGAACCCTTTTCACAAAAGATCGCCGTTTGGAGAGAGTGGCGCTCGCCTCGCCTGAAGATGGCGATGCTATTGCGCGCCGCCACTGATGAGGGCCCCTGCTCGATGCGGGAAGCCTCTCCAGTGCGTGCAAGGAGGGGAGGCGATCTCGCTTACGCGAGATTGAGAGGAGAGGCAACTTCTAAAGGGGGAGCTCCGCCTGTAGGTGGGCACCTGCTGGAGGTGCGCTAGCGAATCGCCGCCTCAGAGAGATGGAGTTGATGTCACTGCTTGTAGATGCCGCCTGAACTGGAATGCGCTGCCTACGCGCGAGAAGGAGGCAAGATCAGAAGTTTGGGCACGAAGCCTGGATGTGCGCGATGATGCATGAAGCCTGGATGTCGGAGAAGATGCTGGAGCGTCGCTTGTTTATGGAGAAGGGTGGCGTCGCTTGGTGATTGGAGGGCAACGCTAATATGAAGGGCGACCCTGCTGTGGAGGTTCGATCGCCGCCAACCTAGGGTTCGACTTTTCTGGAGGCTCGAGATGGCGACACAGTAACGCCTGCAATGCCTTTTTTGGTAAAATCGCAACTGTTTGCGTGGGGAATCGATGGAAAGAAGGGTTCTCGAATCCATTGTGGAATCGAGCACGCGTCGCTTTGCTTGTGCACTGCCCGTCGCTGGATTTAGTGTTCCAGATGGATCTTCTTGTTGTGCTTCCAGATTTGCAGAGATGGAGATGCCACCTCAGCGTTAGGGTTCCATGAACTGAATCCAGGAAGAAAGAAAATATGCCGATGATCTTCAAGGCTGAATAATCCATGTAGGATTAGGGTTTTAAGAAAACCCTAGGATTGGAACTCGAACGATTTGAGCAATGAACATTAATAATATTCAAACATCAATCTTCAAGAACAAGAACTCCAAAATCGAATCTCAAATAAAAAATAAGGAACTTAAAATCCTCAAAAATCGACCCGGTATGATACCATGTTAGAAAATATAATACGGAAGCGAATATCAGAGAAAAAATAAAAAACATTAAGGAACACATGATTTTACGTGGAACCCTACTCCCTAAGGAGTGAGATGAAACTAAGGGAGAATGCCTTAAAGGGTCATATGTTTCATTGAACTTTCTCGTCTGATACAGGAGGTTTGAGGCTTCTTATATAGACTCATCAGACCCTCAAGTCCCACCATTGGTAGATGTGGGACTAAACTCTGGATGTGATAAATGGATCCTGGAGTAATCCAGTTACCCATCTGTATGATAAGTGACACATATACTCTAACAGAAGTATCTCGTCATTTTGATTTATATAGATGACATCATTGTTACATAAATGATTTATAGGGTATTAGTCCGACTAATGAGTTCCTTGGACACCAGTTTGTCACTAAGGACCTTGGCAAATTATGTTACTTCATTGGGCTTGAGTTACCAAGAGTCAGTGTGGTCTTGTGATGACACAAAGGAAGTGCGTTAAGGACTTCAGACCTGTCACTACTCCCATGGATCCTAGCGTGAAGCTATACTGTTATAGTATGCGTCACATGTATAGATGGGTAATTGGATCCTTCCAGAGTCCAATTACCCCATCCATAGGTTTAGTCCCACATCTACTATGAGTAGGACTTGGTCTTTCTGGTGGGGCTATATAAGAAGCCCAACAACACCCGTAATAGAGAGAGAAAGCAATATAGAAGATCTGGCCCTTGAGAGGCCTTCTCCCATGGTTTCATCCCACTCTTTACAGAGTAGGGTTCCACGTAATATCCAATGTTCTTCTATGTTTTATATCTCTTTAGCTTTGATACGCTTTCACACTATCGCTTTCTACATTGTATCATAGCATGTTCGATTCTTAAGGATTTATTTTATGTTAGTGATTTATTTGAGATTCGATTATCAGAGCAGTTCAATACATGG
Source organism: Ottelia alismoides (assembly GCA_037367405.1). NCBI lineage: Eukaryota > Viridiplantae > Streptophyta > Magnoliopsida > Alismatales > Hydrocharitaceae > Ottelia > Ottelia alismoides. The sequence goes on from JAZKJV010005676.1 coordinate 137,315, forward strand.
TCGTTTTTGGATATTAATTTTTATGAAGTTCGTATTCAATTATTTATTCAAGATCATGTATTAGGATTTCTTCTAAAACCCTAATTCTGAATGATTCACCAACAACGATCAAAGCGGTTCTGAACATCAACATCAACAATATAGGGTTTCTGTTGAAATTATAATTATGTGCATCATCGTCAAATCACAACCTTTTTGATGCAATTCTAGAAACCCTAATCCGATCGGTTTTAAAAACCGTAATTTTGCATTGCTTCATCTCCAGGTGCACGTGATTCTCTGTGCACTATCTTCTCATTCACAACATGATTCTGCAACACCTTGCTCGATCATGCCCCTCCTTTAGCGAGTTCAAGCTACGCTTCACCAGGAAGCACCACATGATGTGTTCTATGATATATGAATTCCCAAGGCGATGCCCTCTAGCTATGTTTTGTCAACTGCCATCGCCACGTCTCCATTCGTCAAGAAACATTAATCGGTCTTCTTCCCTCGCCCAGGCGACACAAGGCCGATCGCTTGCGCAGCTACATGCGATGCTTCAGACCGATCATCATCTAAGAGACGACACAACATCTTCTAGCCCCGATGATTGATCCACTCCGCATGCGTGGCAACTCTTGTGCGAACCTCTCCCTTCGATTGCATCTCCAACGCCGCTATCTCTAGAGAGGTGATGGCGATGAGTTTAGGGAAACCCTAATCACGTGTGCTTTGCTCCCGATCTGGTGGATCCTTGCATGATCCCAAGAGATCCTCGAAGATATATCCCATGCAGCATCTCCCTTGTGTCGTCTCCCCTCCAAGCGGCATGAGTCTTCCTTCAGCAGCTACAACCCCATCGAGGCAGTGCGAGTTCCTGAATTATAAGATGGGTTCCCAGGAGAGGAACCCTAGTAGCCGCTTTTTGAGGTCCAATTGGGTCATTAGTACCCTACGAAGAAAAGAAAAGAGGGGTAAGACCTCTATTTTTTGGCCCAAGGGATTCTGTTAAAAAAAGGATTGAGAGGCCTGAAAAAAAGAAGAAAAAGGGCTGACGTGATTTTAAAAAAAGGAATTTCTTTGATTGAAAAGAGAGAGATGCGTACAGAAAAAAATGCCGTATGCGAGAATCTTTTTGAAAAAAAAATAGGGGCGATGGCTATTAAAAAAGAGAGAAATGACCGAGAAAAAAATATTATTTGAGATTGTTTTGATTCCCCATCTTCATGTCTTTTGTAATTGGTTGATGCCATTTATTTCGATCGGAATGAGAGAAAGGGGGAGCATTATGTAGAGTTCTACATGTCAGATTTCAGACTCTATAAATTGTTAGATTCACTCTACAGATTGTTTCAGAGTCTGTTGTTTCAGAGTCTACAGTTCAAGGCGCACAGCTGTGCGTTCATTATTTGAGAGGTCCCCAATCTTTGATTTGGACTCAGGATTTTCATGTTGTGGAGAAAAGAAATTAATTGCTGTTTATTCCGTAGGTGTAGGATCTCTTATATATAGAGAAAACTCTAGAGAGCACAAGAGGAAAATACATAAGTACTCCTAAGGGTTTCGGAACATAAAACACAAGTATAATAAATCTGACACTCCTCAAGTTGGAGCATATCAGTCGATCATGCCCAACTTGGACACTAAGTAAATGAGGCGCTTCTTTAGAAGGGCTTTTGTGAAGATGTCTGCAAGCTGAAGTTCAGTAGAGATGTGTGGAGTGCAGATTTGTCCCTTACTGCATCACAGATGGAATGACAATCAACTTCAATGTGTTCTGTCCATTCAAGGAAAACTGGATTGGTGGCAATGTATGTGGCAGACTTGTTGTCGCAGTATAAGGGTACGGAAGTGGTGACTGGCATGCCAAGTTCTGTTAGGAAAGTGACAAGCCACAGGATCTCACAGGTGGCTTGAGCCATTGCCCTGTATTCTGCTTCCGTATTGGATCTGGAGACCACTGTCTGCTTCTTGCTTCGTCAAGTGACAAAGTTGTCCCCAACAAACATGGTGTATCATGTAATGGATCGGCGGTCCTTAAGAGAGCTAGCATAGTCAGAATCTGTATAGACGGAGATATTAGTGTGCCCATTCACCCCATAAAAGAGTCCACGTCCGGGAGATTCCTTTAAGTATCGAAGGATTAAAAGGACATCCTGCTGGTGACTGTAAAGAGGCTTCTCCACATGCTGGCTGGCTCTGCTCACAACATATGATATATCTGGCCTAGTAACAATGAGATAGAGCAATTTTTCCACTAGGCTTCTATGCCATGTTACATCCTCAAAAGCTGGATCAGTAAAAGCTAAATGTTTTCTCACTTCTACAGGGATGCCAGATGGCTTGCATCCCAGTAGTCCTGCTTCAGTCAGGGTATCGAGGCAACACTTCCTCTGTGAAAGATGGAGCCCCTCTGTAGTACGTATTACCTCAATGCCAAGAAAATAATGAAGTTGGTCAAGGTCTTTCGTGACAAAGACCTTCTGGAGAAAGGTCTTGGTCCCTAGAATACCGGCTTCATCATCTCCTGTGACAACCATATCAACAACATAGACATCAAGAATGACAGTACTAATATATCGTCGTCTAAGAAAGACTGAGTAGTCAGATGTTGTCCTCTGAAAATCAAGAGTGGTGATCTCCATAGTTAGCCTGTCAAACCATGCCATGGGGTCTGCTTCGGGCTATAGATGGCCTTGCGTAGTCGAGATACAGTCTCCCCCTCGACTACATAAACCGACGTCTGCATCATGTATACCTCCTCAAGGTCACCATAAAGTAGAACGGGTGAAAATGTCTCAAAATAATCAACCCCAAAGGTTTGTGTGAAACCTTAGCAACTAGTCTAGCTTTCAACCTGTCAATAGACCTATCGAGAGACTGTTTGGTCGTGAAGACCTATTTGCAAGCCAAAGGATGAACTCCTGGGGGACACGTCACAAGATCCCACGTGCTCCGGGAGGTAAGAGCATCCATCTCTTAAACCATGGCATGTTGCCACCCATGATCCTGCAATACACTGAAATGATATCTGGGGATGGAAATATCATTCCGAGTGTGAGATGCCATCCCGGGGATCCGGGTTACCCGTTTACACAACACTTACAGTATCCCGTTTGCTATTGATCACATTAGATTATCAAAAATGAGGGTAAATTTTTCGCGATTCGAATGACATTCACAATATAATTAATCAACCACAAAACAACAAGTGTCACCAATTCTTATTACATTAATTTCCATATAAGATTACATGTGTTAAAAGAAAATGACATTTTATACATGTATCCCAAAATTTAACAGAATAGAAAGAAATAAGCACATGAGATTGTACATATATCATGACAAAAGCTATAATGTGTACCGTTGAAAGTAAAAGTCTAAAGTGCAGAAGTTCAAGGTCCAGCTGTTAATCTACCGAGTCGCAGGTGCCTTGCCTGCCATCCATGTTGGGAAGAAAAGATTGTCAACAAAGGTTGAGTATAACCTAATTTATTTTAAAAAACAAGTATTTCAGTGGGTTCAAAAGAAATCAAGTAGATAGGGTTTTACATTTAAATTTTACAAGCTACTTGCACGGAAAGATAGTTTTCAAGTTGTTATGTCTGTAAATCCCCTTGTTCACTCACCATACCTTAACTACCCATACTTAGTATTTTCATTTATTGATTATATGATCCATATTTAGGTTATCATCTTTTCATTTGTTTATAAGTCATGTTGATAGTTCTCAGTAGAGGTAGATGATGAGTTTCATTATCTGTTCTTTTCTTTGTCTACTTTCTCAAGCTTAGTGGATAGTCTGTGGTCTTGGTCTGAGTGTGATCTCACAATATAACTTTAATGCGTGAGGAATGCCTTAGGGTTGGGGTACCTCTGTAGGTATATGGTAGAGTGTAATGCATCCTAAGTTCCCAACATGTTCACTAGCTTCATCTAACCAAGGTTTTAAATCTCGATTTCGATTTCGTTTCGAGACGGTAAAAAAACGAAACGATTTCGAAATTTCGTCAAAATTTCGACGAAATTTCGCCAATTTCAGCCAAAAGTGGCGTAGATTTGTGAAGGAAGGGTATATATCGATATTTCAGTTTTGATTTTGGTAGGGTGTCGAAACTGAAATTTGGGACTATGTATCTAACCACCGCTATAGTATCTCTTATTCTGATGATTTCTGTGTCATGATCTTTTCCTTGCCCCAGGACCTACTAGCAGAATAGTAAACAATGTCAATAGAACCAAGCTCAAAAGTAATCAAGCTCAACTGTAACCAAACTCAAGCGGTGAGGAAGCCTTCGAAGAGATCCTTCCGTCTCGACTTTCCAATGGAAGTGCGGCATAGGAGAGGGCTAGGCACACTCCCAAACTACGCCCTTGAGACGGGTGAGGGAGACCCTCCGAATTGAGTCACTCTAGACCGGCCCAATCGGTACAGACAAACAAGCTCGTAAAGAAAAACTAAGGGTCCTCCTGCGTAGTAACCTTACAATAGAACTGATCAAAAAGAAAATCAGTGGATCCCAATAAGGCGGAAAAACTGCGAAATATCAGAAAAAGACTTGTATCGTAGACCCACACACTAGGCGATTGCTGCCCTAACTGGGCTTCCTATCTCCCACCCAGCTGAGGTCACCACACCCTTGCATAGTCAGGTGTAAATGTCACCTTGACCGGCACAATTAACTACCATCACTTGATTTCTCATCCTTTCTCGATCTCTGTTGTGGTTTAATTTTCATATGTAGGCATCTTGTCAATAATCTTATTTAATAGTGATCCATAGTTAGTGATTCATACTTAAAGGATTGATCACGAAGATTTTCAGTCATTGATCTAGATTATCTTAGATAATGTAATCATATCTGAGATGTTTCTTTAAAAATTTGTAAACTTCCTAGATTATGATATCCTACCCTTTTATTACTCTTGTTCTTGGACAATGGCTCCGTATGTATCAACTATTTGTTGGCTTCTAAGAGAAGGCTTCAACATTTATTTGGAAAATCTAATTTAACTCATAATTTAGTGGCATGATTATTAATTTAAATTTTATAAATCACTTGTATGAAATTACCCCAATGTTCTCATTTTTCAAATCATGAGATTAGAAGTTAATCATTAGATATGGATTCAAGTTTAGATCAATGCTAAATTCTCAACTTTTCTTATTTAAATCATGTGATTAGGAGTTACTCATTAAATATTGGATTAAGGTTCAAATCAATATAAATTTCCCAACTTTTCTTATTTAAATCATGAGATTAGGAGTTACTCATTAAATCTGAATTTTAACTCTCAACTTGCATGTTAATTCATCCCCAAACCTCTAAATTTAGCCATGAAAATAGTGGCTAATTTGTGCTATAAAACTTGATTTGATTGCATACAAATCACCCTTAATTTCTCCTCAATCAACATGAAGTCATAGCACAAAGTGGTCTGAATTTTGGTATCAAATGTATGCAAATCACCCTTGTTGGGAAAAATAGAGAAGATGTTTATTCCATGGAACCCTAGGCTCTCTTATATAGAGGAGAGGCCTATGGGTAATTTACATAAGATATACCTAAAGAAATAAAAATAAGAAACTAATACTCAGAATACATAGAATTATCTCTACACTCCCCCTCAAGTTGGAGCATAGATGTCAATCATGCTCAGCTTGGAAGAACACTTCTGAAATGACCCTTTGAGTAGTGACTTGGTAAAGATGTCTGCTGTTTGCTCTTCTGTATTGACATGGAAGGTAGAAATTAAGCCCTTCTGAACCATGTCTCCAGTATAATGGCAATCTACTTCAATATGCTTCGTTCTTTCATGGAATGGAGAATTGTTTGCAATGAACATGGCATCCTGGTTATCACATTGTAACTGCATGGGTAGAGGTACATTTATATACAAGTCTGCTAGCACTGTTCGAACCTACATCATTTCTGTACTTGCTTGTGTCATAGCCATATACTTAGATTATGCACTCGATCTAACCATTACCATTTGTTTCTTACTTTTCCAAGAAACAAGAGAACTGCCAATGAATACTGCAAAGCCAGACGTAGACTTCCTGTCCTCAGGACACCTTGCAGAGTCTGCATCAGCACATGCAGAAACAGAAAGAGTTGCTCCTTTCCTAAATAATAATCTTGCACCTGGAGAAGACTTTAGATATCACAATATCATGTATATAGCAACCATATGTACCTGTCAGGGCTGCTCCATGAAGTGGCTCACCCGACTCACTTCAAATGAGATGTGAGGTCTAGTAATAGTAACATATAGGAGCTTCCCCACCATCTCTCTGTATCTCCTCTTGTCAACCTCTTTTGTATTCATGCTAGGATCCATAGGAGTAGTCGATGGTCGACATCCAATCATGCATGTCTCAGCAAGCATATATGTAACATACTTCCTTTGGGTCATCACAACACCCTGCTCTTTCCTAGCAAATTCTAACCCTAGAAAATACCTTAAGGTGCCCAAATCCTTTGTAACAAACTGACGACCTAGAAATTCTTTTGCCATTCCGTGCACATCGTCTCCTGTAACGAGAATATCATCCACATAAACCATGATAACAACAGTACCTTTAGGTGTCTTCTGCATAAACAGTGAGTGGTTTGCATTTGATCTCTTGAACCCCTGCTTTTCCACCAACTCTGAGAGCTTCTGAAATCAAGCCCTTGGACTTTGCGTAATGCCATATATTGCCTTATGGAGTCTACAAACCTGCTGACACTCCCCCTCAGCAGCAAACCCTGGAGGCTGCTGTATGTAGACTTCCTCCTGTACATCTCCATACAAAAATGCATTTTTAACATCTAACTGAAACAAAAGGCCAATCATGTACCACAACAATTGAAAGAAGGACCCATAAAATGGAGTGGCGCGCAACGGGAGAGAATGTGTCCATATTGTCCACGCCGTAGGTCTGAGTAAATCTACGGGCTACTAATCTTGCCTTGTAACGATCAAGGCTTCCATCCGCGTGGTGTTTAACAGTAAACACCCACTTGCCGTTGACGACAGAGGTTCCTGTTAACATATATATTAGTTTCCTTTGTATCTTTCTGTTATTTTTATTTTCAGCCGTATGCTTTATGTAATTTACCCATAGGCTACTCTCCTATATAAGAGAGCCTAGGGCTGATGGAATGAACATCTCGTTCATTTTTCCCAACATGGTATCAGAGCGACGGTCCTAGACCGGAGTTCTCGAAACCCTAACCCTATCCCTACCCCACTCGCGTGCCCCTCTCTCTCTCATCACCGCCGCCGGGGCATACCTGCACCACCTGCGCCTCCGCCGCGCGTGAGCGCCTCCGCACCAGTTCCTCGCGATCGCGCGCTAGCCCTCGCGCTCGCGCGCTAGCCCTTCACGCGACTGTGCACCAGCACCTGCGCGCCTCCGCACCAGCACCTGCGCGCCTCCGCACCAGCACCTGCGCGCGACTGTGCGCTAGCCCTCGCGCTGCGCAACTGAGCGCTCGCCCTTTGCGCACCCTCGCGCGCCTGCGTGATCCAGCGCCCCTGTGCTCTTGAGTGCCAGCGTGATCCAGCGGGCACCTTAGAGCCCTAGCGCACACCGTCTACTACATGGGTTTAGTTGCTTGAAGTCTACACACACAACTAAACCCGTCTATGTCTGTGTAGACGAATCTTATCTTCAGTCAATCCCTCCAGTCTTCGGTTTTCAGTATGTCAGAAAGCAAGGCGGATATTCCATCTATTGGCGTCTTTCGTGGTCCAGCGCCAATTGTTAAGATGGATGGTACGAGTTATGAACTGTGGGCGATGCAGTTCATGAGTATGATGAAGTCAACGGGTAAGAAGCACATTCTTACCAAAGCAGAGCCTGCTGAGAAGACTGGAGCCAATACCTCTTGGGAGGCCGATGACGCATACGCCAAAGTTTGGTTATCTGGAACGTTGGCGATCGAGATTGCCAATGACATTCTACATCAGCCCACGACCAAAGACATGTGGGACATTCTGGCGGCCACATACTCTCAGGCGAAGAATGAGACAAAGATTCTGCAACTCCAGCATGATATATTCACTATAAAGCATAATGGTCGCCCTCTACATTCACTCTACACATCCCTGCGAGGGATGTTCGAGAAGCTATACAGCTTCATGCCCCTGACAGCCACGCCAGAACAACAGAAGATGTATCGGAATGCCACTATGGTGGGCGTTTTCCTTGCTGCACTTGATCCAGAGTATGAGGCGGCACGATCCCAGATCTTGGCCGATTCTACTATTCCTCCCATGGAGGAAGCCTTTCATAGACTGAGCCATATCACCGTCCCTTCCATGGCCATGCATCAGAATGCTTCAGCCATGGCCGCCAACAGGGATCGTGGATTTCATCATCAGACCCGTGGACGTGGACCTCGTGGCAGAGGAGGTCGTACTCGGCCAACATGTACCTACTGTCATCGCGTTGGACACAATGAAGACACATGCTACTCTAAGCATGGATTTCCTGCATCTGCACGAGTCGCTGAGCAGATAGAGCCTCCATCTGCTGCCACTTTGGATCAGCGGTTCGATGATCTAGTTGCCCGTCTAAGGGGCATTATTCCCCCATCTGGCCCAACACCCACTACTGAGAGTCAATCTGATGCTGCTGCATTTGCCTCTGCGTCTACCAGTGCATCAGGTAGCATACTTGCATTTACTAGTAGTAGATCAGGTACATTACCTTGGATTATGGACTCGGGCGCTACACATCATCTATGTGGCGATCAGAGTTTACTTACAGGATATTCTCAGATTCCTCCAGGCCGAACAGTGGTCATTGCCAATGGTACCCATTCCCCAATTACTGGTCAGGGGGAGATTAGACTGACACCTTCTATGCAGCTCAAGAATGTGTTACATGCACCCGATTTTCAATGAATTTATTATCAATCAGTCAGATTACGAAGGATTTACAATGTCGGGTCCATCTTCTCTTATTTTTCAGGACATCCTTACGGGCAACGTGATTGGTCATGGCTATGAGCAAGGAGGCCTCTATCGCCTCACTCAGACTCCGTTTGCTGGAACCTCATCCCTACCTACTGGACCAGTATCTCCTCTGCTATGGCATCTACGCTTTGGACATCTACCGCTTCAGAAGTTGCGTCGTGTGTTACCCCAGGGTCTGCCTCACACAACCATCCAATGTGAGGCTCGTCAGTTGGGAAAGCATCACCGGTCTACCTTTCCCAGTCGTCCGGGTCGGAGTAGTACCTCCAAGTTTGAGTTACTTCATATTGATATCCGGGGTCCGAGTCGTGTACCTGACCATCAGGGACACATATTTTATATAGTTATTGTGGATGATTTCTCTTGTGTGTCATGGGTATTTTTGTTGAAAAATAAATCTGAAGCAGGGAATATTATTATCCATTTTCTTAATGAAATTCATAATGTTTCTCCACATCTGTGAAATTTGTGAGAAGTGATAATGCCCTAGAACTGTGTACTCATGTCCTAGCCAATTACTACTCCTCAAAAGGGATTATCCATCAAACATCCTGTGCTTATACCTCTCAACAAAATGGGATCGCTGAAAGGAAACATCGTCACCTACTAGATGTCACAAGAACACTTCTTATACAGAGTCATGCTCCTTATTCTTACTGGGGTGACGCAGTTCTCACAGCATGTTACCTAATTAATCGTATGCCGTCCTCTGTCCTAGATGAACAGATTCCTTTCTCCCTCATCTGCTCTGGTAAGGATCTGTTTTCCCTTACTCCTCGTGTGTTTGGCTCAGTTGCCTTTGTCCACCAGTTGTCTCCCGGTACTGACAAGCTCTCTCCTAGGGCTGTCAAGTGTGTGTTTGTTGGGTACTCCAGAACTCAAAAGGGGTACAAGTGCTTTGATCCTTTGCGTAGGCGGTATATGGTCAGTGCAGATGTTACATTTTTTGAATCCGTAATGTATTTTTCATCCTCAGGTGATCAGCAACAGCAACTACCTCCAGTGACTACCGATGCCATCTATATGACACCACCACCACCAGTACCACCACCACCACCACCAGCTCCAAGTATTATCCCTGTTTCACCACTACCATTTCATTATACCCGCAGGCCTACTCCAGTCATGGTCGTGACTCATTACCTAGCTCGCCTAAGGTATCAACTGAAGATATTACTCTTGATGGATCTAATGATATTTCTGAGCAGGATATGTTGCAGAGGCCAGATGAGGACACAACTGATTTAGATGTTCCTATTGCTATACACAAATCGAAGAGGAGCTGCGCCACATATCCTTTAGCAGCTTCTGTGCCATTTGAGCGACTATCTGGGGATTTCAGGAACTTTGTGGTTGCCTTGTCAGCTGTAGATATTCCAAGGAATTATCAAGATGCTCTGAAGGACAGTAGATGGCGTCTAGCAATGGAGGAAGAAATGGCAGCACTTCAATCTAGGGGAACTTGGAGTCTAGTTCCTATACCTGCAGATGTGACCCCAGTGAGCTGCAAGTGGGTATTTACAGTCAAGCAAAATGCAGATGGCAGTATTGACAGATACAAGGCTCGCCTTGTTGCACGTGGCTTTACACAGACATACGGGGTGGATTATCTTGATATGTTCTCGCCAGTAGCCCGCCATTCTACCCTACGGATCTTGCTGTCAGTCGCGGTTACTCGAGAGTGGCCGCTATATCAGCTGGATGTGAAGAATGCGTTCTTATATGGAGACCTACAGGAGGAAGTCTACATGCAACAGCCACCCAGTTTTGCTATTGAGGGTGAGTGTTCTAAGGTGTGCAGACTTCATAAGGCTATCTATGGTCTTAAGAAGAGCCCCAGAGCATGGTTTCAGAAGCTCTCAGACCTCTTTGAAAAACATGGATACAAACACTCTAATGCTGATCATTCCTTGTTTGTACAGAAGACTTCAAGAGGTATTATTGCAGTCATGATTTACGTAGATGACATCTTGATTACAGGAGATGATGAGCAAGGTATAAAGCATGGGAAAGAGAAGCTGGGTAGCGAATTTGTCACTAAGGACCTTGGAGTCCTTAGATATTTTCTGGGGCTGGAATTTGCTAGAAATCCGTATGGGTTAGTACTGTCGCAGAGAAAAAATGTTACAGATCTGTTGAGTGAAACATGTATGCTTGGGTGCCGGCCCGCTACAACACCAATGGACCCCAACATGAAGCTATATGATGATGACACAGAGGAGGTGGGCAGGAGAAGATACAGAGAACTGGTAGGCAAACTGTTGTATGTCACGATCACTAGGCTCGATATATCCTTTGCAGTGAGTCGTGTGAGCCAGTTCATGGAGCAACCACGTCAGGTTCATATGGACGCTATACATATGATACTTAGGTACCTCAAATCATCTCTAGGTGCAGGTTTGCTATTTAAGAAAGGCAAGGGGATTTCTATCTCAGCATGTGCGGATGCATACTATGCAGGTTGTCCCAAGGACATGAAGCCCACCTCTGGGTTTGCAGTCTACGTTGGAGATTCTCTAATCTCATGGAGGAGCAAGAAACAGACGGTGGTAGCCAGGTCTAGTGCTGAATCTGAATATAGGGCTATGGCCCAGGCTAGCACAGAAATGATGTGGGTAAAGGCTGTGCTTACAGATCTATGTATAGATGTACCACTTCCTATGAACTTAGAATGTGACAATCATGCAGCCTTGTTCATTGCAAACAATCCAGCATTCCATGAGCGGACCAAGCACATTGAAGTTGACTGTCACTTCATACGTGACATGATTCAAAAGGGATTCATTGCTACATCTCATGTTACTTCAGAAAATCAAACTGCAAATATATTGACTAAAGCATTACTACGAGGCCCATTCCAGAAGTGTGCATCCAAGCTGAGCATGATTGATATCTATGCTCCATTTTGAGGGGGAGTGTTAACATATATATTAGTTTCCTTAGTATCTTTCTGTTATTTTTATTTTCAGCCGTATGCTTTATGTAATTTACCCATAGGCTACTCTCCTATGTAAGAGAGGCTAGGGCTGATGGAATAAACATCTCGTTCATTTTTCCCAACAGTTCCAGGAGGAGCAGACACCAAACCCTAGGTACTACGTGATTGCAGGGCAACCATCTCTTCCTTCAGAGCTACTAGTTCGCAACTATCGTTCATAGCCTCCTGATAATTCCGTGGAATAGCCACGGCAGATAGACTAACTGCAAATCATTGAAAGTCCCTTGTCAAATGATGAAAGGACACTTGGGACACAAGGGGATAAGAGGCACAAGTACGCTTTTGCTTCTGTAAAGTGATAGGTACATCCAGGTCATCGGTAACATCAACCAATGTGTGGGCTAGTCTCCTGCAAAGATCCCTGCACAAATATATCTCCAGACCCATCCTGAGGTGTGCTGGATGACGAGTGATTGCCATGAGCAGAGATAGGTCTACGGCTATAGAATTTTGGTAATGTTGGAACAATGTGGGACTAGGTAGAAGGTGGTGGCGGCGGTGGCGGTGTTGGTACAACATGCATAAGTGCAGGAGAAGACAAAAATGTGGGAGGAGGTGGCACGTAAACCTCATCATCGAAGTCTGATGGCGCCGACCTATCTCCTGCAGGGGAGAAAAACATCACAGACTCAAAATATGACATCAACACTAATATAATTTTTCTTTCGCGAATGATCATAACATTGATATCCCTTCTGGGTCATGGAGTACCCAACAAACACACATTTGACAGCCCTAGGAGAGAGCTTGTTAAGACCTGTAGCCAACTGACGTACGAATGCAGTAGAACCAAAGACAAGAGGAATAAGTAAGAATAACTCCTTATCAGGAAAAACAATGGAGAAAGGAGTTTTCTCACCCAAAACAGACGAAGGCATGCGATTCACTAGGTAACACGCCGTAAGGACATCACCACCCCAAAACGAATGTGGGGCACACGACTCTGAAAAGGAAGTGTTAGAGTGATATCAAGTAAATGGTGATGCTTTCGCTCTTCAACACCATTTTGCTGAGAAGTGTAAGGACATGTTATTTGGTGAATAATGCCACGAGATGAAAAGAAATGGGATAGAGTACGTGTACAGAATTCCAAAGCATTGTCTGTTCTCACAAATTTCACAGAAGAAAAGAAAACATTCTACACTTCATTGATAAAGATTTTGATCATATCCCCTGCTTCAGATTTTTTTCCAGTAAGAAAACCCATGACAAACGAGAGTAATCATCAACTGCAACAAGATAAAACCTGTGTCCCTGATTATCAGAACACGACTTGGACTTCAAATGCCAACATGAAATAATTCAAAAGGGGAGCTACTGCTCTGACTCTGGCGACTAGGGAAAGTCGACCGATGATGCTTCCCCAACTGACAAGCTTCACATTGGAATGAAGACCCTGGTGAGATCTGCGGCAAGATATGACACGTCTTCTGGAGAGGGAGATGACCAAAACGTAGATGCCAAGTGAAGGGAGAGATTGGTCTAGTTGAAATAGAGGACGTGCCTGCATAGGGAGTTCGGACCAGTCGATAAAGACCACCTTGCTCACGGCCACAGCCAATCACCCTGCCTGTAATAATGTCCTGAAAAACAAGAGACGATGGGTCAAAGATAGCTCGACAATGCAAATCCTTCGTAATCTGACTGATAGATAACAAATTCATAGAAAAATTAGAGACATGTGACACATTCTACATACGCATTGAAGGTGTCAAATTAAACTCCCCCTGCCCTGTGATAGGGGAATGAGTCCCGTCGGCTATCACCACAGTTCTTCCTGGGGGAACCTGTCTGTACGCTGTAAGCTGACCTTTGTCTCCGCATAAATGGTGCGTCGCACCAGAGTCCATAATCCACTCCGTAATCTCAGATCCATAACAGGATGTAAAGACATAAATACTACCTGAGGTGCTGGTTGTAGCAGAAGTACTGGCGGAGGCTGAAGTTGCGACATCGGACTGGCCTCCTGGAGATGGTGAAGGAGGCATGATATCTCACAGTCTGGCCACAGGGTCATCAAATCTCTGATCTGAAGTAGGAGCAGCGGGAGACTCGTCCTGCTCCGCTACACGAGCTGATGCCGGGAAACCATGCTTGGAGTAGCATGTCTCCTCGGTATGACCTGGGCGATGGCAAAACGTGCAGGGCTGACGAATGCGACCTCCTCTACCACGAGGTTCGCGACCACGAAAAGAATAGCCTCCTCTGCCTCGGGAGGCTGCCATCACCGAACATGTCTGAATAGAGGCAGTGAACGGAACATTGATCTTGCTGAGCCTACGGAAAGCTTCCTCCATAGGAGGAATAGTAGCATCCGCAAGAATCTGAGAGCGAGCAACAACATATTCAGGATCCATGGCGGAATACACCAACCATAGTAGCATTCCTATGTCTTCTGCAGCTCCGGGGTAGCCGTGAGTGGTATGAAGCTGTGGAGCTTCTCAAACATCCCACACAAGGATGTATATAGCGAATGGAGAGGCCGATCGTTCTGCTTGATAGTGAATATGTCGTGCTGAAGTTGAACGATCTTGGTTTTGTTCCTCGCCTGAGAGTAAGTGGCTGCGAGGATATCCCATATAGCCTTAGCAGTGAGCTAATGTAACTCATCATTGGCGATTTATATCGTCAATGTCCTTGAAAGCCAGACTTCGGCATATGCATCAACTACCTCCCACGAGACGTTAACCCCAGTCTTTTCCACCGACTCCTCCTCTGTAAGAATGTGCTTCTTACCATTCGACTTCATAAAGCCCATGAACTGCATAGCGCAGAGCTCGTAGTTTGTCCCGTCCATTTTGATAATAAGCGCTGGACCTCTGAAAGCGTCTGCGACAGGTACATCGACTTTGTTCTCGGACATATTGCCAGATGTAAAGACTAGGGTTTTGTAGACCAAAGAATGAACGTCTACACCAACATACGTGTATTTAAATGCATATGTAGACTTATGCACCCAAATCCATCAAGTAGACAGAGCGACCAATGCCGACGATGGAGCGACTAGAAAGCAGGTCGCGCATGGAGGTGCTGCACGTGCAAGGACAACACGCTGGGTGGTGTGTGAGGGCGCACGGGGCGATGCGCTTTGATGCACGGTGGGGTAGCAACGAGCGAGAGGCAGCGTTCATGGGGCAACGACGTGCGGGGCGGCGTGCGGTGGCGCGTGAGGTGGCATGCGGTGCTGGGCGGCGCGCGTGCGGAGATGAGGGCATAGGGTGAGGTTAGGGTTTTGGGTACGAGAGCTCCGGTATACGACCGCCGCTCAGATACCATGTTGGGAAAAATAGAGAAGATGCTTATTCCATGGAATCCTAGGCTCTCTTATATAGAGGAGAGACCTATGGGTAAATTACATAAAATAGACATGAAGAAATAAAAATAAGAAACTAATACTCAGAGTACATAGAATTATCTCTGCAACCCTAAATTTCCATCTATTAATGATGAAATCCGGAGCTTAATTATTGGTCTGATTTTGAGTCTTATTCTTGCCAATTTACCCCCATTACTTCCAAATTTCAGTGCATGAACAATACAGAAACAATGGTCTGATTTTGGGTCCTAATACATGCAAATCACCCTCAAATCTTCACATTTTTATTCACGAGATTAGTGTATAATAGTGGTTTGAATTTGGGTCCTAATACATGCAAATTATCCCCAATCATTCACAATTCAAACATAAAAACTGTAGCTATTGTCGTCTGATTTTAAACTAAAATCAAATGCAAATGATCCCCAATCTTTCACAATTCAAGAATAAAAACTGTACCTATCGTGTCACATGCAAATCATCCCCAATCTTTCACAATTCAAGCATAAAAACTATAGCTATTGTGGTCTGATTTTAGACTCAAATCACATGCAAATCATCCCCAAATCTTTCACAATTCAAGCATAAAACTGTAGCTATTGTGATCTGATTTAGAGTCAAATCACATGCAAATCATCCCCAAATCTTACACAATTCAAGCATGAATTAAGAGCTAATTAAGTGATGATCTATTCCATGTCAAACTAAATCTTACACAATTCAAGCATGAATTAAGATCTAATTAATTGATGATCTATTCCATGTCAAACTCCATTCTTTCATCTAATTTCGAGAGCAAACATTAGGTTTTAACTTTGTTTTTAAGATGCATGGAAGGCAACAAGAGGGGGATATGATGATTGTTCCTTGGATCCTCTAAGTTTGGAGGACCAAATTGCATCAAAAGCATCATTTCCAACTACTGCAATTCCACCAGATAACTGCTGCATGCAACAACAGATGGTTCCAGGAGAAGGTGGACATCAGCCTAATTGGCTGCAATTGGAGGGGCGTGGGGGCTGTAGTAGCACCAACTTTAATTGGAGCAGCTTTAGCTTGAAGAGAAGCAGCTCCCAGCTGGACAATGGCCTTTATGCAGCAATTGGCTACTGCAAATTTCTGGAATTCCAACTGAGCAAAGGAAGCAGCAGGGAGCTACTGCTTCAGTTGGAGCAACAGGAAGCTACTGCTTGGAGCAACAACAATCCAAGGGTTGGAGGCTGGAGGCTTCCTCTGGCTGGGGAAAAGGGAGAGAAGGGGTTTGGGGGAAATGTGGAAAAAATATGGCTTTGGAGATATAAATAAGGAAGTGGGAGCTTTATTTGTTGTCTTGTGGAGGAGTTTGGGCCAAGTGTTGGGATTTCTGCTAGAATTAAATAAATTTTATTTTATTTTATTAAAAACCTTTTTATTTTATTAAAAGAACTTTATCTCTCTTATCTGGAATACTAAAGTCATCCGTATTTGCACCTTTAATCTCCGATTTTGATGTACAATGGTTCATTTCGACCATCTATGAATGATGATCAAACGATATAAATATCATACTTTTCTGATCCAAGATGGATATCGAAACTAACGAAATATGATCTTGATTTTTGATCAAAATTTTGTGATTTAAATGATCAAACGACCTTCGATTGACGATGTAGATTTATTGGCTTTGTTTCGTCGATACGAATTTTCTGGTGGTCTCAGATTATTTTTGTGATTATTTTTGCGATTCATATTTTACGTTGCGGTTTTTTCCGATGATACGAATTACGATGCGATCGACTTTTGGTCGATGGCATCCGAACGAAATTCGATTTGGGTTATCAATATTAATTAAGTACTAATTGATCATACAGATCCTTAATCGGATCGGATTTGGGTTATTCATATTCGGATGTCACAAATATAAAACCTCAGAGGGAGTTTCATCCTCGAGACTCGGTTTAACGTCATTATGCGTTTTGTCTAAGATCCATCTTGCCATAAAAACCTCAAAGGGTTTTGAACCCATAAAAACCTCAAAGAAAAAACAAGCTATGTTCTTTCCAAGGTTGCAAAAAGCAGTATGCTGTATTCAGTCGGTAGGGTCACTGATTACTGTTTAAACGGTATGCGGGAGTTTAAACGGAAATTAAACGAGTTATGCGATTTTGTATTTTTAATTAATAAAAAATATTTACATATATATAATTAATAAGAAACATAGATAATATTACATTTGCAATCAAGATATGAGTTATTTTAATTAGAATCCAAGGTTAATTAATATTGTAAATTAGTAACCCCTAATTACTAACTTCTTACTTTACTAGTTAATTAACAGTTTTTACATAGTTGACATATCATATGTAGAGACATGTCACGCAATGTTATGTTATTCTGTACCTTTTCATATTTTTTATTTTTTCTTCTGAACTCTTATGTAATTTACCCATTGGTTCTCTCTATATAAGGGAGCCTAAGATTATATGAATAACAGTTATCTCATTTCCACCAACATGGTATCGGAGCCAAAACCCTAACCCTACCCTCAACCCCGCCACCCTCTCTCTCTCTCCCTCTCTCTCTCCTCTCTTGGCGCCGCCAACTCTCCCGCCGCCTTCCGCCCCCGCCAACTTCCGCCGGCCTCCCGCCAGCACCCGCAGGCCTCCCGTCAGCCTTCGCCGGCCCCGCCAGCCCCCGCCGGCCGCCCCTTCCAGCCCTAGTTGGCTCCATAGTTAGTGATCTAGGTATCTTGTCAACAATCTTATTTAATAGTGATCCATAGTTAGTGATTCGTACTTAAATGATTGATCATGAAAATTTTCAGTCATTGATCACATATTATCTTAGATGATGTGATTATATCTGAGATGTTTCTTTAAAAATTTGTATACTTCATAGATTCTGCTTCTTGCTTTGCCAAGTGACAAGGTTGTCCCCAACAACCTGTAGTGGATTGACGGTCCTTAAGAGAGCTAGCATCGTCAGAATGTGTATAGATGGAGATATTAATGTGCCCATTCTCCCCATAGAAGAGTCCACGTCTGGGAGATTCCTTCAAATATCGAAGGATTAAAAGGACATCCTGCAGTGACTGTAAAGAGACTTCTCCATATGCTGGCTGGCTCTACTCACACCATATGATATATCTGGCTTAGTAAATGTAACATCCGGTTTCCAATCAAACCCGAACTCGACCCGATTTGGGTCCGATTAATCCAATTAAGTTGTTTGTCAATGTCAAACAACCTAAATCGATCAATAGATCGTGAATCAAAAGTCGTTGGGGGCGAAATCGACCAAAAAATCGACCACTTCGTAATGCGCGCCGCGAAAAGCCGCGACGTAGATTCGGAAACCGCAAAACGAACCGAGACCGTCATTAGATCCGATTCGACAAAAGAAGACCAACGGAATCGACCGTTCGTCAATCGGAGGTCGTTTGATATTTTTAAATCACATAAATTTAATCTTAAACAAAAACCGTATCCGAAAATTTCGGGTATTCAAAACTCGACCGAAAGTATATCAATATTATACTCATATTGATCGTCGTTCCGAGAAGGTCAAAACGAGATATTTCGTGTCAAAATTGGAGGCTCGATGTGCGCATACGGATGTTTTTAATATCTTAAAATAAGTGAAAAGAATAATAATAATAAAATAATTTTTATTTTCTGTAGCATTAACAGACAGACACTCTGTTACGTTATAAAAAAAGAAGGGAAATTTTATACACCATATGGTCATTACATCATGGGTGATGTCATAATAAGTGATGTCATTAGTGACATCATTTGTGCTATGTCATGGTGACATCATACAAAGAGGAAGCTTCCTCCTCTTTTCCTCTCTTGTCTTCTTGCTTTTAAATTCACAAAACCCAAAACTTCTTTTTCCATTTCAGCCGTAACTCCCTACTTCCTCTTCCCATTTCTTCCCTAATTCCCAAATTTCTTCTCCTTACATTTCCCCCCAAATCTCCCCCATAATTTCCAAACAAGAGAACTGTTCTTTCCTCCAAACAACAACAGCTCTAGCTCTTTCTTCCCTTGCTCAGCTGCTGTCCAGGAATTGGTCAAGTGCATGCATACTTGTTTATCTTCAAATTGGGGCAAATTAAGGTACCACCCTATACCCTTTCTCCTTGCTGCCATGCATGTATATTAAACTTGATATTTTGTACTTTTATACCCCCTTCTTGCTGCCAATCTATGTGGTTTTGAAACCAAACTCAAAATCTAGTCTTATCTCTTGAATCTCTTGATATATAAAAATCTGAAATTTTTGCAGAATCGAGTGGTGCTCAGGTTCTTGAGAGTTTGGAGATGAAATTAGGGGTTTTGCATGTCAATTTTTACTCTTTAAAAAGCCACTAATATATATTTTCTTAATTTCAAATTCAAATTAGAATTTAAACTTCTGATTTCATGTTTAAAAATGAAGAATTTGGGGGTATCTTGTTGAAAAGAAATTCTGCTACTGGAAATGCATTAAAAAGGGGATGAATTTGGGTAAAATATGGGATATTATAACACTTTTCTGCTACTGTTTGATACTGAAATTGGGGGTGGGTTAAATCATCTATTATCTTCTATTAAATTTGATTTCTGTATGTCTGGGTTCTAATATAAATAAAGTTTGTTTTCTGCATGCCTTTATAAAGTGTAATTTCTGCATGTATGATTCTTAGGTAATTAAAATTGTTAAGGTTGATTCTAGGTTCTTAGTATTTAAAGTATTAAAGTTGACTTCAGCATATCTGGGTTCTCATGTATTTAAAGTCAATAAGACTGATGGAAATGAATTGTGATGGAAGTGAATCGGAGATGAGGTGACAGTAAAATTTTTTAGCAACCAGGAGGCTTTATTTGGACTTTCTGTATATAGTTGGATTCCACTTTTGTTATGCAATTTAATTGCAAGAATACGAGACTTAAGTAATACAGTTTATATATATATAGTGATTTTCCAAGATACATCATTTATTTTCCTCAAATTACAGAATTTCCAAAGAACCAGTGGACCTGTAAATCATATAAAAGCCAATGAGTTTCATCAAATGAATACTTTATACTAGTAAGGCGCTGAGCTCACTTTCATGATGATGGTATACGTTGATGCCTAGTTATCCTATATGAGAAGATGCGTTTTTAACTAGGTGCTCTTTTCCATACTTCTCAACTCATCATTGGTAGAAAGTCATATGTAGGTTGCCTATATACTTAACAGTTTTTTTATAGGGATAAGACCAGTTGGGATATACCCTTACAAGAACTAATAATTATATGGTTCATGAGGTCATAACGATGACTACTCAACTATACAAGATGAGATACAGAAAGAATGAAATGTTGACGATAAATTGATATTTCGGGACCGATTGAATGCATGAAAAGATGTCAATGATGCAATCATGAACTAGAATGTCTCAAATATCTATATCAATCTCCTTTTACTAAATCTATATCTACATCCAACAACTTCTATTTTTTATGAAGAAATCTGTAAGTAATGACTAAAAAAAATCTATATAATCAATCCCTTTAGGTATGAATCACTAACTAAAGATCACTATTGAAGAAGGTTGTTAATTGATCTTCATCAAGATTTCATTGAACTTGAACCCAAATCTAATAGTCAACTCCTAATCTCATGACATTATTGAAGAGGTTCGAAATACCATATTAGAATATTAATATTAGACTATAAAAAGTCAACGAATGAATTTCTTAGATCATCACGGTTAATAATCCACAATCAATTGATTCTTAATATATATATCTTCTAGATATATATATATATGTATATATATACGTGGATAAATCACTGAAGAAAAGTTGTGACAAATACCTAAGTCTATAAGTCATCTATAGAAGAGACTGAAAAATGATTTAGTAGTCAAGCAATATTAGGAGTCAAAGATGTCGATGATTATTATTGCCGATCATGGTGACCCCTACACCTGATTGTGCGAGGGCGCGGTGACCCTCAACTGGGAGGGAGATAGGAAGCCCACTTAGGGCAGCAGGCACTTAATGCGCGGGTCTAGGATTCCAGTCCTTTTCACGGTTTTTACGCGAGCTCGCAGTGTTTTTACGCCTCGTTGGGATCCCGACTTAGACCAGTTCCACTAACCCTTTGTTTTAGGATACCCAGGCGGGGGATCCTCGGTTTTAGTTTTTCGTACGAGCTCGGTTGCCCGTTACCGGTCGGGCTGTTTTTCTAGAGTGACTTTTCCGGGAAGTCCCTCTCACCCGTCTCAGTGGCGTAGTTGGGGAATAGACCTATCCCCCCTATTGGACCGTCCTTCCAACTAGAGGGCGAGACAGAAGAGCCATTTGTAGGCTTCTTCACCGCTTGAGTTTTCTTTCGCCAACAGACTTGGCGATTCTACATCCAGATCATCCATATCTACATCTATATCTACATCATTGAGAGTTACATCTGAGAGAGTTACTGTAAAGGTTTGGAGGAATTACAATTTAAAATTGAGATGATTGGAAGTGACTATAATCTGTTTCGAAATCCTTATAAAGATCACAAATTAAGATGAGTAAATGGAAGTGACTATAAAAAAAATCCATTAAGCTAGTGGACGTGTTGGGAACTTAGTTAGGATGCATTATACAACACCGCATGCCTACGGAGGCACCCCAACCCTAAGACTTTTCCCAAGTCTTAGAGTCATAGTGTGAGGTTTCACACGAACCAAGACCACATACTATCCACTAGACTTAAGAATTTAATAAATCATTATATCTTCTTATCTCATCTTTCCCATCATCAAAATCCACAAATATGATCTCTAAGTAATATGAGAATAAAATATACTTACTTATGATCAATTAGTTACAATATAAATATGCGTATGTGGGCAATGTTGGGGTAATGGCTAATCATGAGAGGTGCTTACTAGAAATTTGGAAACCTTTTACATTTGCAAGTAGAAATAAAATTAAATTGAGTTGTTCCACCTTTCTACTTGTTACTTTTGAACATAATAAATCCTTGTTTATGTTTATAAGTTTTTGGGAGGTACCAGCGTCTGCTGACGCCTCTTCTTTCCTAACATGTTTGGCAGGCAAACAGTCTGCTATTTAGTAGCTATACATGGTTTCAGGAGACAAGGTCTATACCAGACGGTATGTAGTCTTTGTTACAGTTTTTAGTTCAATTGATATTGTAAAATGCTTCTTCTCTTCAGTCAAATTTTTGGGATGTTGTATGTACTGTCAAACACTGTACATGTTGTAAAAATTATATGGAAATTAATGAAAAGAATTTCTGGTGCCATTGGTCTCTATTATCTTGTGATTGTGAATGTGAATGTCTTATATAGCTTCAAAAAAAAATTTCCCCTGTTTTTCTGTAAATTATGCGATCTCTAGTGAATGAAAAGCTGTGAAGGTAGCGTAAACAGGTACCCAGATCCTCGGGGGTTCACAGTAAAAGTGAGATAGAGCGATTTTCCCACTAGGCTTCTATACTATATAACATCCTCAAAAGCTGGATCAGTAAAAGCTAAATGTTTTCTCACTTCTGCAGGGATGCCAGATGGCTTGCATCCTCGTACTCCTGCCTTAATCAGGATATCGAGGCAGTACTTCCTCTGTGAAAGATGGAGCCCCTCTATAGTGCGTATTACCTCAATGCCAAGAAAATAATGAAGTTGGCCAAGGTCTTTCGTGACAAAGATCGTCTGGAGGGAGGTCTTGGTCTCTAGAATATCGGCTTCATCATTTCCCGTGACAACCATATCATCAACATAGACAACAAGAATGACGGAACCGATAAATCGCCGCCTAACAAAGACTGAGTAGTCAGATGTTGTCCTATGTAAACCAAGAGTGATGATCTCCATAGTGAGCCTGTCAAACCATGCCATGGGGGTCTGCTTCATGCTATAAATGGCCTTGCATAGTTGACATACAATCTCCCCCTTGACTACATAACCCAGCGTCTGCATCATGTATGCCTCCTCCTCAAGGTCACCATAAAGAAAGACGTTCTTCACATCAAGTTGGTAAATAGGCCAAGCATTATTAGCATCAACAGAGAGAATGGTACCCATCGATCCCATTTTGGCAACATGTAAGAATGTCTCAAAATAATCAACCCCAAAGGTTTGTATGAAACCTTTGGCGACTAGTCTAGCTTTCAACCTATCAATAGACCAATAGAGCGATTGTTTGGTCGTGAAGACCCATCTGCAAGCCAGAGGACGAACTCCTGGGGGCATGCCACAAGATCCCATGTGTCCGGGGAGGTAAGAGCATCTATCTCCTCATCCATGGCCTATTGCCACCCATGATCCTGCAATGCACTGAAATGATCTATGGGGATGGAAATAGCATTCAGAGTATGAGATACCATCCCGAGGATCCGGGTTAACCGTTTACACAACACTCGCAGTATCCCGTAGGCTTTGGATCGCATTAGGTTATCGAAAATGAAGGAAAATTTTTTGCAATTCGAATGACTTTCACAATATAATTAATCAACCACAAAACAACATGTGTCATCAATTCTTATTGTATTAATTTCTATATAAAATTACATGTGTCAAAAGAAAATGACATTCTGTACATGTATCCCAAAATGTAACAGAATAGAAAGAAATAAGCACAGGAGATTTTATATATATCACGAACTAAAGTTATAATGTGTACCGTTGAAAGTAAACATCTGAAATACAGAAGCTTAAGGTCCAACTGTCAATCTACTGAGTCGCAGGCGTCTTGCCTGCCATCCATTTTAAGAAGAAAAGAATGTCAACAAGGGTTGAGTATAATCTATTTTTTTAAAAATATGTATTTCAACGGTTTCAAAAGAAAGCAAGTAGATATGACATTACATTTAAATATATCAAGTTAATTGCACGGAAAGGTAGTTTTCAAGATGTTCTGTATGTAAATCCCATTGTCTACTCACCACACCTTAACAATCCATACTTAGTATTTTCATTTATTGATTATATGATCCATATTTAGGGTATCATCCTTTCATTTATTTATAAGTTTTGTTGATGGTTCTCAGTATAGATAGATGATGAGTTTCATGATCTGATCTTTTCTTAATCTAATTCTCAAGCTTAGTGGATAGTTTGTGGTCTTGATTTGAGTATGATCTCACACTATGACTCTAAGGCGTGAAAATTGCCTTAGGGCTGGGGTGCCTCCATAGGCATGCGGTAGAGTGTAATGCATCCTAACTAAGTTCCCAATACGTCCACTAGCTTCATCTAACCACCGACATAATATCTCTTATTATGACGATTTCTGTGTCATGATCTTTTCCTCGTCAGGACCTACTGGTAGAATAGTAAATAATCTCAATAGAACCAGCTCAAAAATAACCAAGCTCAACTGTAACCAACTTCAAAAGTTATCAAGCTCAACTGTAACCAAACTCAAAAGTAGTCAAGCTCAATTGTAACCAAACTCAAGCGGTAAGGAAGCCTCCGAAGAGACCCTTTCGTCTCGCCCTCCCATTGGAAGTGCGGTCCAGGAGAAGGCTAGACACAATCCAAAACTACGTCCTTGAGACGAGTGAGAGGGACTCTTCGAATTGAGTCACTCTAGACGGCTCGACCGATACGAGCAAAAGAGTTCGTAAAGAAAAACTAAGGGTGCTCCAGCCTAGGAACCCTACAGGACGGTGGTCCGCGGAAATGGTCAAGAAGAAAACCTGTGGATGCCAACGAGACGGAAAAACTATGGAAAACAGGGAAAAGATTGGGATCTTGGACCTGCGCACTAGGTGACCGTTGCCCAAACTGGGATTCCTATCTCTCGCTCAGCTGATGGTAACCACTCCCTCGCACAGTCAGGTATAAGGGTCACCATGACTGACACAATTAACTACCATCTCTGATTCACCATCATTTGATTTCTCATCCTTTCTCAATCTTTGACGTGGTTAACTTTTCAGATCTAGCCATCTTGTCAATAATCTTTTTAGTAGTGATCTATAGTTAGTGATTCATACTTAAAGAATTGATCAGGAAGATTTTCAGTCATTGATCACATATTATCTTAGATGATGTAATCATATTTGAGATGTTTCTTCAAAAATTTGTAAACTTCCTAGATTCTGATACCCTACCTTTTCATTACGGTTGTTCTTGGATAATGGCTCCGTATATGTCAACTATTTGTTGTCTTCTAAAAGAAGCCATCAACATTTATTTGGAATATTTAATTTAACTCATAATTTTAGTGGCCTGATTATTGATCTAAATTTTACAAGTCACTTGTATGAAATTACCCCAATGTTTACATTTTTCAAATCATGAAATTAGAAGTTGTTCATTAGATCTGGGTTCAAGTTTAGATCAATGCTAAATTCCCAACTTTTCCTATTTAAATCATGGGATCAGGAGTTACTCATTAAATCTCGGATTAAAGTTCAAATCAATATAAATTTCCCAACTTCTTATTTAAATCATGAGATTAAGAGCTACTCATTAAATCTAAATTTTAAATCTAAACTTGCATGCTAATTCATCCCCGAATCTCTAAATTTTAGCCATGAAAACAATTGCTAATTTGTGCTCTAAAACTTGACTTAATTGCATACAAATCACCTTTAATTTCTCCTTAATAAACATGAAATCAGTGTACAAATTCTGGTATCAAATGTATGCAAATCATCCTAAATTTCCATCTATTAATCATGAAATCTGGAGCTTAATTATTGGTTTGTTTTTGGGTCTAATTCTTGCCAATTTACCCTCATTTCTTTCAAATGTTAACACATGACCAACATACATACAAATCAATCCCAAATCATCACATTTTATTCACGAGATTAGTGTATAACAATGGTTTGAATTTGGGTTCTACTACATGCAAATCACCCCCAATCTTTCACAATTCAAGCATAAAAACTGTATCTATTGTGGTCTGATTTTAGACTCAAATCACATGCATATCATCCTCGATCTTTCACAATTCAAGCATAAAAACTGTACTATTGTGGTCTGATTTTAGACTCAAATCACATGTAAATCATACCAAATCTTCAAACATAAAAATTGTAGCTATTGTGCTCTGATTTTAGACTTAAATCACATGCAATCATCCCCAAATCTTTCACAATTCATGTATAATGTAGCTATTGTGGTCTGATTTTATACTCAAATTACATGCAAATCATCCCCAAATGTTTCACAATTCAAGCATGAATTCAGAGCTAATTATTGGTGATCTATTCCATGTCAAACTCCATTCTTTCATCTAATTTCAAGAGCAAACAGTAGGTTTTAACTTTGTTTTTAAGATGCATGGATGGCAACAAGGAGATATGATTGTACCTTGGGTCCTCTAAGTTTGTAGGATCAAATTGCATCAAAATCAGCACTTCCATCTACTGCAATTCCACCAAATAGCTGCTGCATGCAACAACAGATGGCTCCAGGAAAAGGTGGACAACAGCCTGATTGGCTGCAACTGGAGAGGCTGGGGGGCTGTAATAGCACATGCTTCAATGCGAGCAACTTTAGGCTGAAGAGAAGCAACTCCTAGCTGCTGGAAGTGGCCTTTATGCTGCAATTGGTTGCTGCAAAATTTTGCAATTCCAGCCGAGCAAAGGAAGCAACAAGGAGTTGCTGCTGGGAGAAGCAGCAATTTCTCAGTTGGAGCAACATCTGTCCAAGGGGAGGAGGCTGGAGGCTTCCTCTGGCGGGAGAAAAGAGAGAAGGGGTTTGGAGGAAATGTGGAAAAAATATGGCTTTGGAGATATAAATAAGGAAGTGGGAGCTTTGTTTGTCGAAATGTGGAGGAATGTGGATCAAGTGGAGGGACAACAACTGCTGTAAATTAAATATATTTTATTTTATTTTATTAAAAAAACCTTTATCTCTGTCTTCTCTGGAATACCAAAGTCATCCGTGTTTGCACTTCAAATCTCTGATTTAGATGTATAATGGCTCGTTTCGACCGTATATGAATGATGATCAAATGATATAAATTTCATACTTTTCTGATCCAAGATGGATACCGAAATTGACGAAGGTCTTGATTTTTGATCAAAATTTTGTGATTTAAATGATCAACTGACCTCCAATTGACAAACGTTCGATTTTGTTTCATCGACAAGTTTTCTGGTGGTCTCATATTATTTTTGCGGTTTGGAGGCTTTTTCCGATGCACAAATTATGATGCGATAGCCTTTTGGTCGATTGCGTTCGAACGAAATTCGATCTAGGTTTATCCAATATTAATTGAATATTAGTTGATCATTCATACCCTTAATCGGGTCGGATTCAGGTTATTCGGATCTGGATATCACATAGAGCATCTGCAAATCTCGTCACAACTAGGCAAATCATAAGTAGAAGTAAAATGTGACATGTGGTGATATGCACACTGCCTCTTTTGCTTGCATAAAGTTATAGGAAGCTCCTTCGGCACATCCTGGACATCCGTGGTGGGAGCACTCGAAGTGTTCATATCATCCCACATAAAAGGGACATGCAAAGGTATAGACACTGGTGTAAAAGATATAGAGGTATGCTGGCGAGTATAAACGATTGGTGGAGGTGGGAGGTCCATAAGGATGCCACTCATAGTCCGTGTGAAATAACTTGTTTGCTCAAAGAAGGTGATATCAACAGACATATATAATATCGACGCCCAATATGATCATAACATCGATAGCCTTTCTGGGTGCAAGAGTACCCAAGAAAGACACATTTAATGGCTCAAGATGAAAATTTGTCAGCTGGATGTTAGTTATGAACAAAGGCAATACAACCAAAAATGCGTAGAGGTTTGTGGAAGGAAGACTCAATTGGGTAAAGTAAGGAAAATGGGGTCCCCCTTCGAGAACAGACGAAGGAACACAGTTGATGAGATATACTGCAGTAAGGATAGTATCCCCTCAATAGTGGTTAGGAACACTCATTTAACTAAGAAGAGATCTGGCAACATTCAGCAAGTGTCGGGGTTTCCTCTCAGCGATACCATTCTGTTGTAAGGTATAAGGACATGAGGTTTGGCACTGTTGTACAAGTCCCTCGACTGGCCCGACTAGTGGGTCCGACTAGTCTAGTCGGTGGGGTGGCCGATCGAGTATTGACTAGTTCTGATTAAGTTGACTAATCGATTGGTTTTTGCTTGGAGATACCATATTTTTTTATTTTTGCTTTTTTAAGCAAAGTTATTCTAGTATGCTTCATGGTATATTTAAATTCAGTTACTTCTTTTCTTTCATTACGATAGCATAAAAATGTACAAATATATGTAAATATATAAGAATGTGTATAAAATGATTTATATATTTAAAATAATTAAAAAAAATAGAAACCGATTAAAGCTCGACTAAATCCGATTAGTTTCCCGACTGTCGATTAATCCTTAGTCAGAGACCCAACCAACCGAGTACCGACTACTGATTTTTGCAACCTTGAGGTATGGTGAACAGTTCCCTGAGACACAAAGAAATAGGTCAAGTCCTGTTGGGTTAACTCAAGAGTATTGTCAGTTCGAAGGATCTTAACCCATGTAGAAAAGAAGGTTTTAATATATTAAAAGAAATTCTGACAATTTGTTTAATCTCCGAACGCTCCTTTATTAGATACACCCAAGAAGATTTACTATAATCATCAACAAAAAGTATAAAATAATGATGACCACTTAATGTTCAGATTAGACAATATCCCCAAACATCACAATGAACAAGACACAAAGCAATACTAATGCAGGACTCGGTACAAACAGGAAATGAAGCTCAATGGTGTTTCCCGAACTCACATGCCTCACATGGAAAGGGCTTCAGAGTAGAGAGTTCATGGAACACCATTGATAGAGCCTTGGTAGAGGGATGTCCAAGGTGCAGATGCCACGAGAGCGGGTCTTCGGAGATGGACGCATCACTGACAAATTTGGAATCCGAGGGTATGTCAAGATAATACATCCCGTCCTTCTCATGACCCCCACCAAAAATATGGCTCTTCCGGATGTCCTGAAAATAGCAACAAAACTCATCAAATATCACACGACAATTAAGCTCAACACAAAGCTTATGAACTGACAATAAGCTAAGAGGAAAATCATGAGTACAGTGAACCCCAGAAAGTCAGAGCTCAGAAGAGAACTCCGTAGTTCTGACAGTAGTAGTCGATGATTGAGTCCCATCAGCGACTCGAACTGAGTTCACATAGGTAGATAATACTGAGGAGGTGAGTAGACTACCTTCTCAAATCAGATGAGTAGATGCACCCGACTCAATAATCGAAGACGGAGTAGGAGTGATAGCAGCGTTGGCTATTGTACCTGAAGGAGTAGACAAAGCAGCAGTGGTATCACTGGAGGTGATAGGCCCTGGAGTCTGAAGGATCTGCTTCAAGCATGAGTAATCTGCATCATTAAGATGAATTGTCTTGCCACTGGAAGTTGCAGGTGACGCCTCTTCCACATCATAGGCATCCTCATAGGCATTAATGGTGTGATAAGGGGGTATGCCAAACTTCTGCCAAGATCTTTCAGATGGGTGATTCCACCGACCACATTGAGTGCATAGGGGCAGTATAGTCTCACCCACGACCACGACCAAAATCACATCCTCGTCCACGACCACAACCAAAATCACTCCTCGTCTACGACCACAGCTTGAGTCATGTCCGCGTCCTCCTTGAAAGCCGTATCTGCCTCCTCTCCCATTTGAGGCTATATGTGCAGAATTCTCTGCTGAAGGCAAGGCGGTAGGCCGTGCAACATATGTCTCCAATTCTTCAAGTCGATCAAAGATGACCTTCATCGTCAGCAGTGTGTTGGAAAAAAGAAATTGCTCCTTTGCTGTCTGGTACCTGTGCATGCTGTCAAGAAAATGATATGCATGCCTGTCAGAACACTCTTATACCTGTTTGGTACCACACGAGGGCTGAAATATCGCAAGCTCCTTATACATGCTGGAGAGATGCTTGTAGTCTTCAGTGAGGGTAGAATTACCCTGAGATGTCGACTAGATTCACCTGCAAATATCTGCAAGGTGTGATTTCGTCTTCTTCTAGGTGTATGTCTGCTCGAGATTCTCCCACATTTCCTTTGCTGTGCTTTTCTAAAGAAGATTTGAGGCAATGTGAGCCTCAACACTGTTGGTAATCCAATTGATAACCAAGTAATTGTCTGTTTGCCAGTTGTCATACGCTTTGTCCTTTTCATCTAAAGGATCTTGAGTCAGGATGTAAAGTTTTCTCTGACCACAAATGAACACCGTAAAAGATCGAGATCAGATCACATAATTTTCTGTGTCCTTAAGTTTGATAGTAGTGCCTTGCGCCAACCATAATATTCGTGGCCAAAGGCTTCGTCTCAGTAAAAGGAGGTGCCATGATGATCTTTGAAAAAAGAAGAGATCCTGTTTATTGACTAAGGATGCATACGAGGTCTAAAAAATGTCCCAAAACTCACTTTTGGATGCAAAAGAGGTCTGAAAAACACCCTCTACAATAGTTCATGAGAAAAAAACAAGGATCTTGCGACAACAGTAGTGGTCCCAGGAGGCTCTAGCAGTGGCGTAAAGGCTGGGGTGGGGGTGATAGCAGCGGCTGGAGGCCGTGGAGGGCTGCAACTGCTGGCGGCGACGGTCTTGGGGCTGTTACGGCAGCCCTGAGATGGCTGCAGCTGCTGCTGCGGCACCCTAGGGCATGCTGGCGGCATCCTTGGAGAGTGCAACAATAGATCTGGAGCTCCTTAGGGGCTGGCGGCACCCCTGGAGGAGCCTGCACAGGGCCCTAGGCAGGGAAGAAGGACCTGCACAGGCACGGGGAGAGGCTTCAAGGTGGCGGCAGGATGGAGTTAGGTCAGAACCCCTGTCTAGGACCGTTGCTCTGATACCATGTGGAGAAAAGAAATGAATTGTTGTTTATTCCGTTGGGCTAGGGTCTCTTATATAAGAGAGAAAACCCTTGAGAGCACAAAGAGGAAAAATACACAAGTACCCCTTAAGGTTTCGAAACATAAAGCACACTATAATAACTCTAAAACATGTGATCCATATGGACTCCAGCGTAGAGATCCCATTCTCTAAGCTATTTTGGGCTTAGGGTTTTCATGTAGATTCATAGGGACTCCAGACCATAGTAAAGATCCCATTCTTCGAGCCAGCATGGAAGAGACCTTGTTCTCCGACGAGGAGACTTTCAGACTCCATTCTCCAGTGATCGTGGACTCCGACGAGGATGTTTATACAACCTTTTCCAATTTTGACCCTTCCGAGAGATGGAGCAGTTGCGAGACTGGGCCATAGTTCTCCAGGTGAAGACTCATTCTGGTTTCAGCGACTTAAACATACGCAATACATATACATGTTCTCCGACAAGGAGACCCATTTCAGTATACACTCCAGCCCTTCATTTCCTCCTCACCAACACATCATGAGAAGCAACATTCTTAGGAGGTAGCCAACAAAGTTTGCATTGAGTTGATATTGTATGCAGTGTCCTGAAATGTATGAGAGAGTGGCTTCTTTTTATTTGTCCAATCGAAGCACTACATGCTCTAGCTTGAGGGGTAGTATTAGAGTATGCATCACATGTATAGATGGGTAATTGGATCCTTCCACGGTCCAATTACCACATCCACATGTTTAGTCCCACATCTACCGTGAGTGGGACTTGGTCTTACTGGTGGGGCTATACAAGAAGCTGCACACCACCTGTAATAGAGAGAGAAAGCAATAGTTTACAGAAAATCCGGCCCTCGAGAGGCTTTCTCCCGTGGTTTCATCTTGCTCCTTATGGAGTAGGGTTTCATATAATATCTGGTTTTCTTTCATATTTTATATCTCTTTTGCTCTGACACGCTTTCACATTATCATTTTCTACATATACGATGATGATACAGAGGAGGTGGTAAGAGGAGATATAGGGAGGTTGTCTGAAAGCTCCTCTACATGACTGTTACTAGGTCAGATATCTCCTTTGTTGTGAGCATAGTCAACTAGTTTATGGAGTGGCCGTGAACATGCTCATATGGATGCAGTCTACATGATCCTGAGTTATCTGAAGTCTTCTCCAGGTGCATGGTTGCTATTTAGTCAAGGGACATCCTTTGCCATCACATCATGTGTAGATGCTGACTATGCGAGATGCCTCAAGGACAAGAAATTTACCTCTGGCTTTGCGATTTCATAGAGAGCTCTTTGGTCTCATGTAAAAGCAAGAAGCAGGCTGTGGTTCTTATATTTAGTGCTGAGTATGAGCAGAGAACTTAGCATAGGGGAGCACTGAGATGATGCGGGTCAAATCCATTCTGACATATGATGCGCCTCTTCCATGCAGTTGTAATGCGATAACCAGATTGCTCTATTCGTTGCCAACAATCCAGCTTTCCATGAGAAGGTCAAAAATATTGATTAAATTTCCATTATACACAAGACATGATTAAGAAGGAATTTATCTCTATTTCCCATCTCAGTTTAGGGAACATACAATAGATGTTTTCACTAAGGCCCCAACCCGAGGGCCATTACAGAGGTGCTATTCCAAGCTGAGCAATGATTGACATTTATGTTCCATCTTGAGGGGGAGTGTTGAGAGTTATCTATTTATCTTCTTATTTCTTATGTTTTTTCTACTTCTTTTGTCTTTATTATGTAATTTGCCCTCTAAGATTTCTCCTTTATATAAAAAAGCCCTATGGCCTTATGAATGATTAAGGTCATTATTTTCATCTCCACAGTAATGGCACGGGTGATAGTTGACTTTGTTTCCAACATATGTTTCCATATCCTTCAGAAAAGGAAAATCACAATGTACCATGTATCCTTTTTCTGCAGCTATATACTTTTCCAGACGTGGATTGTCATATAGACGATTGCAACAATATTATTAGCTGCAGCGATTCTTCCGAGGACCCTTGTTAAGACACTAGGTGACTCTAGATGATGAGTATGCCATGGAGATGACTTTTCTCATCTCTCGTGGTACATGATTGCTTGTAGGTCCACCTTAAAAATGACAAGGTAGTTGATTCTAGATGAGTCTTTGCATTGAAGTACAACCTAGATGGATATTCTCAGATAAAAGCTCAGATTGGTTGACTTCAAAAAAAATAGAAGCTCAGATTGGTGGCCAAGGGCTTCCTAAGATATACAGGGTGACCTCTGTGACACCTCTCCTGTATCATGTCTTTTGATTGCGATGATTCATTTTGTGTGGAAGTATATCTTGATGAGCCTTTTTATTAGCTTGATATGAAGAATGCCTTCTCTTTGGCGATTTTCAAGCGGCTGTCTATATGCAATAAGCCTGCTGAATTGAGGTTTATGGGGAGTGCCAGAGGGTTTGTCTACTAAAGGCTATTTACGATCTTAAGCAAAATTCTTGAACTTGGTTGCATAAGCTATTAGAGGTTCTTAGAGTCAAATTCTATAGATTATCATATGCCAATGCCATTCTTTATGTGCGGGAAGACATAGAAAGACATTGTTGTGAGATACTTCTTCGGTATTGAGACTGCCTATTCCAGATGAAGTTTACTTCCCAATGGAAGTGTGCTACTGATTTATTGAAAGAGACTGCAATGTTGGGATCCAAGCCATTTTAAATTCCCATGGAACCAATGTAAACATGTACAACCCTGGAGAAATTGGAGAAACAGATGTGTCTGGTTGTAAATCGGCTACATTTGATCATCACTTAGGCCATATTTCTCATATGTAATTGGCAAGTTTTGGCGATTCATGGACTGTCCTACTTGGGACTCCAGATCCTGTCCTTGTGTGTCGTGAGCCCTTCAACAAGACAAGACGTATAGCCTCCTTACACGCCCACAAACCCTAGGGTGTCTCTTCTATTTGAAACGAAAACATTGTATGTAGGACGTATGAGATCAATCAAGAGAGATATTCGACTAAGAATAAGAAGATCTTGGGAAGAATCAATCACAAGAGCCCCCAAAACAGTGATTAAAATACTAGAGCATACAAGATTCAAGGAAAGTGTCATTACCTTATGCAAGCTGGGAAATCTACACATTTCATATCTCCATGTGCTATGGTTTCTTTCTCATGCATATGTGGTATGATTAGTTTCAAGATACATTGTGGAAAATGACCTTCCCCTTTCGACATTGATCCTTCCTGCTCGCGAGCTTAAAATATCCCAGGTTGCCTATGAAGATTGCAAGTTCAAAATCTCCGAGGTTGCTGGTTTCTTCTTCATTATCTAAAGAAGAAGAAGAGAGATGAGGACGTCAAAAGGTTCCATGGTGGAAATATAGTGGCTGCCCAAGGGTTTTACGCAGAGATGGCGACACCTTGTTCTCTTCCGACGTCCAAATTAAACTCCCGATTCTTGTGGGAAGAGATCGATGATCATGAAACATGTCTTATTTGGATTGATTTGGACCAAACGGGGTAGCATGTTACAGGCTTTATGCCGGGTCCGTACAACCCAATCGTGTGAATTAAGTCTTTGAACCATTGTAACTTTGCGCCATTAAATGGTACATTGTCAATAGAAGAAGTGTGCAGTGTATTGAATGATTCTTGGATGCATGATATTCCATTGTCATAAGCATTGAAATTAGAAGTCCCTCTTTTTTAATAGGGAAAGTTCGCCACATGAACTTTTCCTTGACCTTTTACTACTGATTTCTTGGGCACATAAGATCAATTGGTTGTTTTCCTTTTAAAAGGTTGTGAATTTGCTTTACTTGTGTCACCAAATGTACCTCTTTTTCCTAGCACACCCTTATTTGTGTTTTATGGTTGTCATCTTCATCAACGTTAAAGTTATGGCATTCAACAACGGACATCACCACATTGGAGAAGTGGATAAGAGAGATGAGGAGAGCTGAGGGATGATCCTCCTCCCCTAAACCCAACATCATGCGCTGGCTAGAGAACCTCCAACGACCAGAGAGCTGAAGGGATCTCCGGACTCTGATGATGGCTGGTTGATCATGCAACAGAAGAGTAGCCATTCCCAGTGGGTGAGCAGAGAGCCTAAATGGCAACTGTTGAGAGCGATAAGAGAATGAAAGAGCGTGTCTTATTCTAGAGGTCTCGGGGTCCTTATATAGGACAAAACCCTAGAGAGCTCCAAAAATGGGAAAATACTTAAGTGCCCCTAGTGGGGGTTACAATGATAAAATAAGAATGTTTTAAATATTGTTAACAATTACTAACACTCCCCCTCAAGTTGGAGCATATTTATCTATCATACCCAACTTGGAAATTATCCATAGAAGGCGCTTCTTGGGTAAGGCCTTAGTGAAGACATCTGCAAGCTGAAGATCGGTGGTAATGTGAGGAGTAGTAATCTTCCCAGTTCTGACATCATCCCAAACAAAATGGCAGCCAATTTCTATGTGCTTGGTTCTTTCATGAAACATAGGATTTGTGGCAATGTAAGTAGCAGATTTATGGTCACAATGTAGTGGAATAGGCATGGTGATCGTAATGCCAAGTTCTTGTAGAAAAGTTAATAGCCACGTGATCTCACAATTTGCTTGAGCCATTGCCCTGTATTCTGCTTCTGCACTAGATCTGGATATAGCAGTATGTTTCTTGCTTTTCCAAGTGACAAGATTTCCTCCAACCATCATAGCATATTCGGTGGTGGAGCACCGATTCTCTCGTGAACTTGCATAATTGACATCAGCATATGCAATTACGCCAGTGTATCCGTTTTCCCTGTAAAAAAGACCATACCCTGGAGATTCCTTCAAGTATCGTAGTATCTGAAGAATGTCCTGCCAGTGGCTGTAACGAGGTTGCTCCATGTGTTGGCTAGCTCTGCTTAATGCATAAGAGATATCTGGTCTGGTAACAGTGAGGTAGAGATGTTTGCCAACCAGGCTCTTATGACAAGTAACATCTTCGAAGATAGGATCAGAGGACGTGGGGTGTTTCTTCGGGTTTGCCGGAATACTTGAAGGCTTGCATCCAAGTATCCCAGCTTCAACAAGAATGTCCAGGCAGTATTTTCTCTGGATGAAATGAAGACCTTCTATAGTGCGTAGTACTTCTATGCCCAAGAAATAGCATAATGGACCAAGGTTTTAGTGACAAACACTTTCTGAAGAAATGTCTTGGTCTCTAGAATCCCTCTATCATCATCACCTGTGACAACCGTATCATCTACACAGACAACCAGTATAACTGTACTGCTTGTTCGTTTTCTGACAAACACAGAATAATCAGAGGTTGTTCTCTTTAAGCCAAGAATGCTGATTTTTGTAGTGAGTCTGTCAAACCATGCCCTTGAGCTTTGTTTCAGGCCATATATTGCCTTGCAAAGTCGACATACGTACTTCCGTCAACCTCATACCCTGGAGGTTGCATCATGTAGACTTCTTCATCAAGATCTCCCTATAGAAAGGTATTTTTCACATCAAGTTGGAAGATAGTCCATGCTTTGTTATTGGCTATAGAAAGAATAGTTCTGATAGAGCCTATTCGTGGAACTGGTGAGAATGTCTCAAAGTAATCCACGCCATATGTCTACGTAAAGCCTTTAGCGACAAGGCGAGCTTTTAATCTTTCAATTGTCCCGTCAGGTGATTGTTTGGTTGTGAAGACCCATCTGCATGCCACAAGTCTAGTCCCTTTAGGACATTTCACTAGATCCCATGTCCCTCTTGAGGTAAGAGCCTCCATCTCTTCATTCATGGCCTGGTGCCAACCTCAATCCTGCAAAGCACTGTGATGTTCTCTCGAACTAGAAATAGTCATGAGAGCATTTGCATATCTTATGTCAGTTGTTGATAAACTAGTAGTAGAAGTGAAATGAGACATATGATGAAGTGTAAACTGTCTCTTACTTCTGCATAGAGCGATGGGAAGCTCCTCAGGATCATCCAGAACATCACTAGATCCCATGTCCCTCTTGATGTAAGAGCCTCCATCTCTTCATTCATGTCCTGGTGCCAACCTCAATCCTGCAAAGCACTGTGATGTTCTCTCGAACTAGAAATAGTCATGAGAGCATTTGCATATCTTCTGTCAGTTGTTGATAAACTAGCAGTAGAAGTGAAATGAGACATATGATGAAGTGTACACTGCCTCTTACTTCTGCGTAGAGCGATGGGAAGCTCCTTAGGATCATCCAGAACATCAATGGAGGGGACACTTGTAGTAGGCATAACATCCTGCAATAAAAGCATAGATAAGGGAACATCTGGTGGATTGGTTTTGTGTTTTCGCTTATAGACAAATGGTAGAGCTGGAAGATCAAGAGGAATATCGGTAACAGGTTGTATGAAGAAACTTGTCTGCTCGAAAAAGTTACATCTGCAGATATATAGTAGTGATGGCTGGTTGGATTATATCACTTGTAATCTTTTTGTGTAAGAGAGTAAGCAAGAAAAACACATTTAATTGCACGAGGGGAGAGTTTGTCAGTGGGATGAAAATTATGAACAAATGCAATACACCCAAATATTCGTAGTGGTAGTGGAAAAGGGAACTCATGTGGGTAGAGTAGCGAGAATGAGCTGGATCCATTTAGGGATATAAATGGAACTCTGTTGATAAGATGGACAATGGTCAAAACAACATCCCCCAATAGGTTTTGGGAACTTTCATCTGGGTGAGGAAGGATCAGGCAATATTTAGCAGGTGTCTGAGTTTTCTTTCTGCCACCCGGTTTTGTTGTGAAGTGTAAGGACATGAAGTTTGGTGAATGGTGCCCTGGGATGCAAAGAAACTGGTTAGATCGTGTTGAGTAAATTCCAACACGTTATCTGATTGAAAAATCTGAATACTGGAGGAGAAACTATTCTTCACATAATCAAGGTTTAAAAAAACGAAAAGCGGAACGAGGCGGTTACCCTGTAATCGAGGCGAGGTGTAGCCTTGAGGGGTTGAGGCGTAAGCCTTAGTATTACAACCCAAAATATGTAATTTTATAAAGCATGTTCTAATAATATCCGTACGATAATATTATCTAATAAGTTTCCAATGTTCTAAAGCAATTAAAGCATATTTCAAGTAACTTCTCAAAACCAATAGTAACAAACATCGTTGCTAGACTGCTTGTGTGTTAACGTAAAACTCTAAAAGTTTAAGACAAAAGATTAAATGGTTAGAAAACATGATATAAGTTCAAGTATTATACTTCTATGTCTAATACATGTCTAATAGTTCAAAAAACACGGATGTACTACGAGAGGTAGCTTCGCCATATCCTAAATTCCTAATCAAGGTTCTGGGCGTTCCGAAGGCTCCTGCTCATTGACATTGGCTCCAAGCTCCGCAAAAAGATCGGCATATGAAGAACTACTGCTTATTGGGTCATCCAATGAGTCGTCCATATACTTCAACGTTGCTTCATCTTCCCCTTCATCGCTAACTTCGTCATCCTGAAACTCCTCCTTATCAACGTGCACCACAGCTTTACCTAAATCAGATAATACCAATGTTACTACCTTTGTTGTGTTTAAAATAACATAGTATGTTCAAGAATCATAATAAGTAGCCATTACCTTTGTCCTTCCTCCTCTTCCGATGTGAATCGCCTCGTCCATCGGCTTCATCCTCGACTTCTACAACATCATCTTCAATGGTAATGTTTGCATCAAGTTCTTGAAATGCTTCGAAGTCACAACTTTGGAGCTCCGACACCCATTCATCACCAGAATCCACATCATCCAAGCATAAAGGATCCTCCATGGTTCTCCTAATCTCTCTATTCTTTAACTTTAGGTTAAACATCACGTAGACCAAATCATTCAATTTGGCTTGTGTGAGTCGATTCCTTCTCTTTGTGTGGACCTAGTGCCATATTTCCAATATCATTAAATGTGGTATCGTAAATCTTAATGGAATGTAGTTGTTAATATTATCAAAATATTACCTGATTAAAAGAACTCCAGTTGCGCTTGCACCCTGATGCACTACAAGTTAAACTTAATACTCGGATGGCAAATTTTTACAACTCGGGATATTCGTCCCAAAATTGAGACCACCCTTACGCTGAAAATGTTATATTTCACAATTAAGGGTAAAAGTAGATAATAGTAATCAATTATAAGATAATAAAACAAATTAAATACTAATCAGGACTCCTCTTCTTGCGTGTACTTTTTGCGCTTTCCCATCCAAAAAAGCCTTTAGCATACTTAAAAGCATCAATATGTAGATCAATCCTCCCCCTTATAGGCTTGTCGTTTAGCATCGTCCCTATGCAATGATTGCAATCAAACAAGCCTCTTTTAATTTCAAAATGTTTGGAAAATGTCAGCTCATATTAACATTGGGGATTGAGAAAGTATGCTGCAGCATGCAAATTAGTATGAAGCTGGCGATCCCATCTGTTATCCACAATATCCTACAATGTTTGGTACTTCGTTTCATCATTGCCTAATGCTTTTGCTATTTCTTCTTTAGCTCTATCCATGGCCTCATAGATGAAACCCATTGGTGGATATTTTTCAGCATCCACCATTCGCAAACCATAACCAATGGCTTCGTTGTTGCTATAACGTAGGAAACACCAGGCCAAAAATTTTTGCTTCTCAAAATTGTTTGATATATACTTTTCCCTTGAGGCTTAAAAGCATGACGACTCTTCTTCCATATGCTGGAAGTAAAAAAAGACTCTAGAGGATCCTTCATGCTCATCAACCTCTATAATGTGAGAAAAGTTGTAGCAAAACGCGTGACTGTCAACCGTACCAAATCTCCTCCTATATGCTTCCTTACCATGGTCAAAACCCGCCCATGAGCATAAATGTAATTGATAATCCTTTTTGCTTTCTTGAACACGGAGGCAGACAGAGGCAATTTCAATATGTCTTCCAACATCAAGTCTATGCAGTGGGCTGCACATGGAGTCCAGTAAAGGTTCTTCCTTTTCTCCATCAACATTTGTCCTGCAGCCTTGTAATTGGAGGCATTGTCTGTAATAACCTGCATAACATTGCCTTCACCGACCTCCTCCACAATCTCATCCAACAAGTTAAATAGTAAGGTTGCATTCTTCACTTTGTCGGATGCATCCACGGACTTCAAAAACCAAGTGCCTTTCGGATTGTTCACCAAGAAGTTGATTAAAGAACGACCTTTGACATCTGTCCAACCATTTGACATTATGCTACAGTCAGTTTCTGCCCAAGAAGCTCTTGCCACATAAGATCCCCAATACTCTTCACTTCTTCTTTCAAAATCCAACTACTTAGCTTGTAAGCAGATGGTGGCTTCAATCCCCTCCCAAAGGAGCCAACAACATGAAGCAGGGATGAAAAGGATGGGCTACTTGTACAGTTAAATGCCAACCCATTCTCAAAGAAGAATCTGCCGATAGCACGACAGACACGAGTTCTCTCCTCTTTCTTCCATGTCTCATTCAATGTACTTTGATGACCACTCCTCCCAATCGTAGTTGTAGGACTTGGTCTTCCCAATGGAGTTGGTAACAAAAAAATCCATGGGACCCCTTACCCTCTTCATGTTATTAGATCCAGATGGGGCGACTACTTGATTGTCACCACCGAATGGACCTTGCATGTCAAAGCTACCCGCTCTACATAATTCTCCATCTCCATCATTGCTCTTCTATTTTTCTCTTCGTTAGATGATAATATAGCCTTCATTTCATTCAACACATCAATGGGAACTTGCGCACAACCTTTCACATTTTTTCCGGTCTTCGCGAGATGATGCTTGAGTCTGGCAACTCCATCGGTAATCCTCTTGCCACAAAAATTGCATTGCACATACACATATCCTTTACCTTTTTGAGCCTCGTCCATCTCAAGTTGAACACAATACTTCCATGCGGGATCATTCCGGCCACCTTCGGAATTCTTTTGGCCTTTGCTTGACTTCGGCATCTCTATGATTTCAAGCAACAAAATTAAACAACCATCATACAATTAAACAACATATATGAACTACTAGTTAAATGGAAGATAACCTAACAAACTACTAGTTTGTAACTTGTAAAATAACATAGCAAAACTTTTTGATAAATAATAAAAAATTGTTATAAAGAATTTAAATAACCTAAATCAGATTTATAAGAATTCTGTAATAACCTAAATGAGATTTATATGTTATAAGTTTATAATCTAATCTACTTTAAATTCATTTATAATAGATTTATAAATTTTGTTATAAGTTATAACTTATAACCTAAATCAGAAATCTGTTATAAGAACCTAAATCAGAAATCTGTTATATAAAGAATTTATAAAAAAGTTACTGTTATATAATAAATTTATAAATAAAAAATATGTGATATAAAGAATTTATAACCTAATCAGAAATCAGAAATTTATCAAACTTATTAAAATGATCTATACTATTTAAAAAAAAGAAAAAAAATACCGTTTGTTGGGCGGAGGCGCAGCTGCTTTGCAGGGTATACTCCAGGTAGATGGGGGCGAATCAAGTGATGCCGTGGATGCTGTGCGCACCGCGGTTGCCAGAGAAGAGGCACAAGAGGCTAGGCGACGTCGAGGAGCCGACGATGTTGGAGAAGAAGCTCGAGAAAAGAGCACGATGACATTGGACTTCGCTGGGAAAAAAATAGGGTACGAAGGACCTGGGAAAAGTCAGGACTCGAGCTAGCCTTTAGTGGGTCACGTGCTTCGCACGTGACCCATTACTCCTAAAAACGCCTCACTGCAACGTCTCACCTTATGCCTCGCCTCGCTCCATCTCTCAATGTCTCGCTTTACGCCCTTCTCGCTCCATCTCTCAACGCCTCGCCAGTCGAGGTGCACACCTTTCAGAAGGAGCCTGAGGCGCTCATCTTAGAATGGTTTTTTAGCGCCTCGCCTCGAGGCTATGCCTCGGATGCCTCGAGGCGCGATTTTTTAAACCATGGACATAATGAAAGAAATTCTTAATAACATTATTAATCTCTGGTTGTTCTTTTAGCAGATAGACCCATGATGAACGACTATAGTCATCGACAAAAACAACGAAGTACTTATGTCCACCCAAAGTACGGACCGGACAGGGTCCCCAAATATCACATTGGACTAATGAAAAAGGAACGTTGCGGCGAGGTTCTGAGCGAGCAGGGAAGGACGCTCGATGATGTTTCCCGAACTGACATGCCTCACACTCAAAAGGTTTGAGTGTAGAAAGTTCGGGGAACATTAAAGAGAGAGCTTTGGCGGATGGATGACCGAGGCGAAGATGCCAAAGAACAAGATCAGTAGATATAGATACAACACCAATAAAAGTAGAATCAGACGAGATATCAAGATAATATAGGCCGTTCTTCTCATCCCCCCACCAAAAATTTGTTTCGTCCGGATGTCCTGAAAATAACAACAGAATTCGTCAAATATCACACGACAGTTAAGTTCCTAGCATAACTTGTGAACAGATAAGAGACTAAGCAGAAAAACAGGAGCGCAGTGCACATCAGAGAGGCGGAGATTGGAGGAGAACTCCATAGTCCCCACACCAATGATAGGGGAATGTGCTCCATTAGCAGCCCGAACAGTCCTCACAACAGAGGAAGGGTGTTCAAAGGTGAGAAGACTACCTTCTCCCATCAAATGAGTAGATTCACCAGAATCAATGATCCATGCAGGGCTGGATGTAGAGGCAATATTGGCAGGAGTACCTGAAGTAGTGGCTAGATTTGCAGTCAGAGCAAAGGTACTAGTGTCACTGGCAGAATTATGTAATAGCTGACGTAGACGAGCATACTCAGACGCAGTGAAGGATGTCTGACTATCACAAGACGGCTGATTTGGCAAAGTTTTTGCAATATCACATGAACCCTCGTATGAGGTAGTCTCATAGGCACTGTTGGCATTAGTAGGCATGCCAAACTTTGCCCAACATCGTTCAGAGGGATGATTCCAGCATCCACGGTGAGTGCATGCCAGATAACAAGTGGTGGTAGGATCCCGTCCGCGTCCACGTCCAAAGTCACATCCGCGTCCAGCCTCCCGACCACGACCACAAACAAATTCACGGCTGCGTCCTCCCTGGTAGTTGGGCCGTCCTCTAGCAATATGGGCAGTAGATTCTGTAGATAACTGAGGAGAGGGAGAATCAAGTTCGTGCAATCGAGCATATATGGTCTCAAGAATAGGTAGTGCAACAACAATCAGAAACTGGACTTTTACAGACTTGTATCGCAGATGGAGTCCTGATAGAAAGCGATATACTTGCCATTCTGCTCGTTCACCAATCTGTTTATCACAACAAGTAGACTGAAAAATAAGGAGCTCCTCAAACAGGCCTGCGAGAAGTCTGTAGTACTCGACTAGAGATGTGTCGCCCTGATTTGCTGACCAAATCCTTGTGTAGATGTCTGAAAGTCTGGATTTGGTTGTCTTTTGGGAGTAGGTATTCTCAAGGCTCTCCCACATCGCTTTAGCAGTTTCCTTGAAGAAGGTTGGAGCCTTGGAGGCTATATTCGAGTCGACACTGTTGGTTAACCAAGTAATTACGTGGCAGTTGTCAACGTACCGGATTTCGTAGTCTTTTTCCGTCTCCTTGGGCGGTTCTCTGGTAAGAACATATATCTTTCACAGACCATCGATAAACACTTTGAAGGGTCTAGACCATAAAACATAGTTCTCGGAGCCCTTTAGTTTGATAGAGGTGCCCTATATCATCATAGAAGGAGTACTGTACAAGACCTTGGGTTCTGTAGATGCCATGGTGGTCGCAAAAGTCAAGGAGAGATCAACTAGATAGTCCTTGTAGTCTTATGTGTCATGTAGACCTAGCAAGACATTGACTCAACAATCCGGCAGAAGTAGACAAAGTGCACGTCTGATATGGTGCGACAGAGGTAGAAGGAGTTGACAGGAGTCGCACACAGGAGTGGCAGTAAACTGCAGGAGTCGGATACAGGAGTGTTGCGTGTAGATAGGATGCCGCTAGGGCGGCTGGGAGTGGGCTGTCTCCCGCGACAGAAGCCTCACATGCGACAGAAGCGCTCGGAGCAGCCGCACAAGGCGGCATGGGGCCG
This sequence comes from Ottelia alismoides, assembly GCA_037367405.1. Lineage (NCBI taxonomy): Eukaryota > Viridiplantae > Streptophyta > Magnoliopsida > Alismatales > Hydrocharitaceae > Ottelia > Ottelia alismoides. The sequence goes on from JAZKJV010005676.1 coordinate 181,460, forward strand.
CGAGTTCTGTGGCCCAAGTCTTGGCGGGTCGTGTGGGGGCTGGCTGGTGGGGAGGGAATTAGGTCAGAACACCGGTCTAGGACCGCTGCTCTGATACCATGTTGAGAGCGATAAGAGAATTGTTGAAAGGGAATGAATAAGATGATTTCCAGAAAACCCTAGAGCTCTCTTATATAGGAGAAAAGCTCTATGGGTAAATTACATAAGACGGGATACGAAATTACTAAATAGCAAAAACTTATTCTAACACTCCCCCTCAAGCTGGAGCATATATATCTAACATGCTCAGCTTGGAACAACAGAGAGGAAAAGGGCCCCTGGCAAGAGCCTTGGTGAACATGTCTGCTATCTGCTCCCCTGATGAAACATAAGAAGTAGAAATTAGTCCTTTTTGAATCAAGTCCCTAGTATAATGACAAGCCACTTCAATGTGCTTTGTTCTTTCATGGAAGGCTGGATTATTGGCTATGAACAAGGCTGCCTGATTATCACATTTAAGATGCATAGGAAGAGGTACTTCAATAGTTAAATCAGTCAAAACCGATTTAACCCACATCATCTCAGCACTACCTTGGGCCATTGCCCTATATTCTGACTCTACACTGGATCGAGCCACGACAGTTTGTTTCTTACTCTTCCATGCTACTGGTGAGCTGCCAACAAATACAATAAAGCCTGAAGTAGACTTTCTATCATTAGGGCACCCAGCATAGTCTGCATCAGCACAACCTGTGACAGATATAGAGGTATCTTTCCTAAACAGAAGACCAGCACCTGGAGATGACTTCAGATATCTCAAGATCATAAAAACAGCATTCATGTGAGCCTGTCTGGGTTGCTCCATAAATTGACTTACCCTACTGACAGCAAAGGATATATCTGGTCGGGTAATAGTGACATATAACAACTTCCCCACGAGCTCTCTATACTGTCTCTTGTCCACCTCCTCAGAGTCATCATTATAGAGTTTAACATTAGGATCCATAGGAGTAGTAGCTGGTCTACATCCTGCCATTCCTGTCTCAGATAACAGATCAGTAACATACTTCCTTTGTGTCATTACCATGCCTTGCTCATTTCTTGCAAACTCCAATCCCAAAAAGTAACGAAGTGTGCCCAGATCCTTCGTAACAAACTGCTCATTAAGAAAATCCTTGGCTGCTTGAATGCCCTGCTTATTACTACCAGTGATAACAATATCATCCACATACACTAAGATGATCACAATACCTTGCTGGTCTCTCTTTACAAAGAGAGTATGATCTGCTGTAGATCTGACGAAGCCCTTCTGTTCAATCAACTCCGAGAGCTTCTGAAACCAAGCCCGTGGACTTTGCTTCAGGCCATATATGGCCTTATGAAGATGGCACACCATACTGGACTCCCCCTCAGCAGCAAACCCTGGTGGCTGCTGCATATAGACCTCTTCCTGCAAGTCACCATACAAGAAAGCGTTCTTGACATCTAACTGAAACAGGGGCCAGTCACGGACAATAGCAACTGCAATGAGAATCCGTAAGGTAGAATGACGGGCCACTGGAGAAAACGTCTCCTGATAGTCCACCCCATATGTTTGGGTGAACCCACGAGCAACCAACCTGGCTTTGTATCTATCAACCGTACCATCAGCCCGATGCTTAACAGTAAAAACCCATTTGCTTCCGACTATTGACGCACCTGGTGGAGGATGCACAACACTCCACGTACCACGTGACTGCAACGCCGCCATCTCCTCTTCCATAGCCAAACGCCATGGACTGCTCTGTAGTGCCTCCTGATATGACCTTGGGATTTCCACTGCTGATAACCCAAGGACGAACTTGCGAAACTCCGGGGACAACCGCTCCAAACAGGCCTGTGATGCAAAGTCCATCCCATATTTGGGATTCATTGTCCGCGCACGCTTTTGCCTTCTAGGGCAATAGGAAGATCAAGATCATCAACTGGAGTAGTGGTAGTATCATCTGTGCCCTGTACATCTGTCTGCGCATGCAAATCACCCGTGCCATTAGTAGTACTCAAATGTTCATTACATACCTCGGGTGTGCTGGATGATGGAGGAGGCACATGAGCAGAGGGTCGACGCTGATAGACCTGAGGATAAAAAGTAGAAGGTGGTGGTGGAGGTGGTGGTGGTATAGGCTGTGGTGATGGTGGCAGCAGAGTAGAGCATGGAATAGATGGTGGAGGAGGCACATAGATATCATCTCCTTCATCTGAGTGAGTGAGGCTGTCACCTGTAGGAGAGAAATACATAATGGATTCAAAGAAGGTGACATCAGCACTAACATGGTACCGTCGTCTAACTGGATCAAAGCACCGATACCCTTTTTGGATTTTGGAATAACCCACAAAAACACATTTGACAGCTCTGGGAGAGAGCTTGTCAAGACCAGGAGAGAAGCAATGAACAAATGCAACGGAGCCAAAGACGCGAGGTGTTAGGGAGAAAAGATCCTTCTCGGGAAACGCAGTCAAGAACGGGATCTTCACTCCTAACACTGACGAAGGCATACGGTTGACTAGATAACAAGCAGTTAGAACCGTATCCCCCCAATAGGAGTGAGGGGCACGGCTCTGAATTAATAGGGTCCTGGTAATGTCCAACAAATGACGATGTTTCCTCTCAGCTACCCCATTTTGTTGGAAGGTGTAAGCACATGACTTCTGATGCACAATTCCATGAGACATGAGAAATTTTGAGATATGAGAGCTACATAATTCAAGAGCATTATCAGACCGTATGAACTTCACTCTAGCAGAATAAATATTTTTTATTTCAATAATGAAAGACTGGATAACAGACGCAGCATCAGACTTATTTTTAAGTAGAAAAACCCAACATAACCTAGAAAATTCATCAACAGCAACAAGATAAAACCTGTGTCCTTGAAGATCGGGGACAGACTAGGACCCCAAATATCAAAATGTAGCAGCTCAAACAGACCATGACGACTTGGACCTATACGACTCGGAAATGACGACCTGTGATGTTTGCCAAGTTGGCATGCCTCACACTGAAAGTTAGACTTGGGAGAAATATGTGGAAGAATATGGACCATCTTTTGCAACGGAAGATGGCCAAATCGAAGATGCCAAGTGTAGGGTGACACCGATGTGGCCCTCATAGAAGAGACACCAGCATAAGGAGATTGCACCAGTCTATAAAGACCCCCTTATTCACAGCCAGTTCCAATCACTCTACCCGTTAGGATGTCCTGAAACACAAAAGCAGATGGGTCAAATATGGCACGACAATGTAAATCTTTAGTGATTTGACTAATGGATAGTAGATTCATGGAAAAATCAGGACCATAAAGAACGTTCTGAAGTCGTATCCCAGGGGTCAATTGCACCTCCCCCTGACCAGTAATGGGAGAATGCGTTCCGTCAGCAGTTACCACGGAGCGTCCTGTCTGAGTCGCAATAAAATCATCCAATTGCTTTTTGTCACCACATAAATGGTGAGATGCTCCTGAGTTCATAATCCACTCTGATAGATCTGCTCTGTAACAACTAGTAAGTGCATATGTTGTACCTGAAGAGGATGCTGATGCTGAGCCGGCTATCTCTGAAGATCCTGAAGTACTAGCTGGTCCCTGGCCAGGCATGATCTCCCGGAGTCTCGATACTAGCTCCTCAAACCTCTGATCCGTGACAAGGGAAGGACCCCCTTCCTGCTGAGCCTGCTCCGCCACACGTGCCGTGGTAGTAGGAAACCCATGCTTAGAATAGCATGTTTCCTCAGTGTGTCCAGTCCTGCGACAGTAGGTGCACGGCTGTTTAGGAGGTCTGTTACCTCCTCCTCGACCACGACCAACTCTACCTCTGAAATGGGAGTAGCCTCCTCTGCCGCGAGAAGAAGCCAAGGCTGAAGGTGTCGGAACTCCACCATGAGATATGGAGAGCCTACTCAACCTGCGATAGGCCTCTTCCATAGGTGGTATGGTGGCATCTGTAAGAATCTGTGCTCGGGCGGCATCATACTCCGGATCAAGGGCTGCAAGAAACACTCCAGTCATCACTGAGTCCCTGTATGCTTTGAGCTGCTCCGGTGTAGCTGTCAATGGAATGTACCCGTGTAGCTTCTCAAACATACCCCTCAGAGAGGTATACAGGGTATGAAGAGGACGCCCATTCTGCTTCGAGGTAAAGATATCATGCTGGAGTTGTAAGATCTTGGACTCGTTCTTCGCCGGAGAATACGTAGCTGCCAGGATATCCCACATAGCCTTCGCAGTGGGTTGACTCAGAATGTCGTTGGCTATTTCCATGGACACAGTACCGGATAGCCAAACACGCGCATAGGCATCGTCAGCCTCCCATGAGGCGTTAACCCCAGTCTTGTCAACAGGTTCCTCTTGTGTGAGGATATGCTTCTTGCCATTGCACTGCATAAGACTCATGAACTTCATGGCCCACAGTTCATAGTTCGTGCCATCCATCTTCACAACGGGTGCTGGACCTTTGAAGGCACCCAGAGATGGAAAATCTACCTTGTTGTCTGACATGACGACAACAATAACCTGTAACTGGGGTTACACAATCAGAAGACAATGTCTACTTATACATAGACTCAAACCACAACTCCCTCCATACTCAGAGAAGCACGGCTAGGGCATATAGTGCACACGCACATGACTTGCTTGCACTGGACTGCGTGCAGGCTTCGCGTCGCAAGGTGAAGAACCGCGCTACATGTACTGGACAACGCGCTCCAGGCGGGAGAACTGCAAGGTGAGGAACCGCGCTGCCTGGAGACTTCGACCTGGGAGGAACCTAATCGCGCGCCTGGAGAGAAGAACCTAATCGCGCGCCTGGAGAGAAGAACCGGCTAGGGCATATGCTTCGCGTCGCGTGCCTGGAGAGAGGAACCGCGCCGCCTGCCAAGCCTGGAGAGAGGAACCGCGCCTGGAGAGAGGAGCCTAATCGCGTCGCGCGCCGCCTACGCGTTCGATCGCGCGCAAGGTGATCACGCGTAAGGTGATCACGCGCAAGGTGATCGCGCGCAAAGGTGATCACGCGTTGGCGTCGCCGCACGACCGCTGGCGCACAGGGCTAGCGCACAGAGTTGGATCGGCGGTGGTGGGTCGGATGGCAGCACCGATTTCGAGATAGAGAGAGAGAAAGGGCGGCGGGTGGGGTAGGGTTAGGATTAGGGTTTCAAGAACTCCGTCCTAGGACCGTCGCTCTGATACCATGTTGAAAGGGAATGAATAAGATAATTTCCAGAAAACCCTAGAGCTCTCTTATATAGGAGAAAAGCTCTATGGGTAAATTACATAAGACAGGATACGAAATTACTAAATAGCAAAAACTTATTCTAACAAGAATGAAAGAGCATGCCTTATTCTAGAGGTCTAGGGGTCCTTACATAGGACAAAACCCTAGAGAGCTCGAAAAAGGGGAAAATACATAAGTGCCTTTAGTGGGGGTTACAATGATAAAATAAGATTGTTTTAAATATTACTAATAACAACAATGGAAACTTGCCCGTAACTACCATGGTTTGACGTTGCTTTCAAGGTTTGCAGGGAGATATATGAGATGTGGAGCTCGTGACTGCCGAGACGTGATAAATTGCTTTGGTTGTGGGAATTTTGGCCACATACAATGGACTTGTCTAGGATGGAAAGTGTGACAACCTCGTGTCGTAGAACCAGAAAGTAGAAAGGAAGGTTTGAGTTCAATTTTGGTTGGAGCGCTAGTGGTCTTTCTTTGGCAGAGATTACTAAATTCCTGGAGTTTATCCATTCGGCGATGGGAAGGTTCACCGGAGATGAGCAAAGCCCGGAAATGGTTTAGTGGACCCTTTAATGCATCGACGATTTCACGTGGTGGGACTCCCACTCGTTCATTCTTATGTTATGAAGGTGAGGGATGCTGTGGGGAAAGTTGGGAAGGTACATGATATTCTTTCCGATGGCCTTTGCAAGGTTAAGAAGCTGATGTTATACTCTAGGTTACTGATGTTTGTTGTCCGGTTCTGATGATCCTGGAAGCTTACATTGAAAGATAGCTTACTCGGTTGGATATTGAACAGTTGGACACTTCTACGAGGTCTCCAGGGAGAACTCTGTTGAATGAGGCTGGTTCGGTTCGGCAGACTAAGTAAGCTGAAGAGTTGCCTTTGCGGATGGAGAAAGTCAAAAGATCGGGTGTAGGGCTCTAGTTGGAAGCTTATGTTGCCTCATTGACTGGGGGGTCTCACTTCGCCGTGGATTATATCGGACCCCTAAGGTTGATTTCTCAGTGCCTTTCATATGCTTATGTCATCCAACTTTCGCCTCGTATGTGACCTTGAGGTAATGCTTTTTCGGGTTATCAGGTCATACTTTTTTGCTTCATGCAGACCCTCAGGCCTGTTTAGAGAGACTAACTTTGAGGGGCCTCCTAATGGACTTGATGTTTCTAGCCTTCCCAATCTTCTTGGGCCTGACCCATTGGCTATTGCAATTTCCGAGAAGCTCCTCTCCACAGTCGATTCAGAGCTGTTTCTCTCACTCGATCCAAGGCTTGATCTCCGTCTGCTATTGCGATGCCTTCCCTGGATCTGAAGCTCCTTGCTTCTACTAAAAGAGGCTTCCGAGGCCTCCTTGGTCCACAAATCTCCCCTTTAAAGAAGTGGCGTAACTCTACTTCAGGAAAAGGTTTCATGTATCATAAATAAGGCACACAACGAGGAGTTTCTTTCTAAAAGCGATCCTAATTGACTTGTCGAAAGAGAGGGTTGAGGGAGAAGTTTCATATAACCTCCTCCACCTAGGCCCGATTCTAGATGGTGACATTAATGCTGAAACCATGGAGGACCAGTTCTACTTGTTGTCGGTGGTATTCTTTCCATGATAGCGGATGTGGATGATATGGATAAAGTTGAGGCGATTCTGGACCTGGTCTACAAATCTGGGGTGGTTTGATCTTCATCTAAATGAAAATTCTGTCCTGGAATATTTGGGGGGTTGTTAGACCCAAAAAAAGAGATATATTGCAAACCTTTTAAGAGAGTATAGATCATACTTTCTTTTACTATAGGAGACCAAGATGCATAATAAGATCTGGAACTCTTTGAAGGGCCCAATTCTCTCAAGCTTCTGTTCTATTGACTCACAAGGGAGTGCATGTGGTATATTTACTGTATGGGTTGAAGACCATTGGACACCGAATCAGAAGATTGAGGGGCATTATATTCTCTCGACATATTTTAAGAATGTTACTGATGGCACCGAGCTGCTCATTTCAAATGTTTATGGTTATATTGATGATTCTCAAGGTCTACTCTGTGGGAGGAGGTTTGTAGACTTCAAGAGGATTTTGTTGATGCTAAATGGATCTTGACTGGTATGTCGATGACCGTCCGAGAGGTAGGAGAGTTCAGGACCACCGTTTACAGGAGTTTATTGGACTTGTGGGTAATTTGGAGGTTCTCGATGCTCAGTTTTGTGCTTACACATGGAGGAACATTGTCTCTTGCTCCCACATTAATCGTTTCGTGATTTCCACTGATTGCCTTCCATGGTTTTTGCTTCAATGGCTAGAGGCCTTACCTCGTGCACATTCAGATCACACACCTCTCCTTTGTTACTCCGGTGATGATGTTCAATACTCACCCATGTTTTGATTTGAGAAATCATGGACAATGGAAGAGGGCTTCTATGATATGGTTGTTTTATTTTTGGAGCTCATGTGAGGTGCAGGGTTTAATGATGGGAAGGTTCTTTCAGAAATTGTCAGCCCTACGTAAGAGGTTCATTGTCTCCAAACGAGACTTGCACAAATCAAGACTAAAAAAACAGAAACAACGCACTAGCGGCTTCTGAACATTGGGATAGCTCGGGGGATTTGTAATATATAACTTCAGAAGAATCAGGACTATTTCATACAACGATCCATCTTATTAGAGGAGCATATGAAAATTGAATTGAGTGGAAATAAAGACCCCGTCAAAAATGGTCGAAAGAAGGTGGCATGAATACTTGTTTTTTTCATTCTATTGCCTGTGCTAGAAGAAGGGATTTCATTCATTCAGTGAAGGTGGATGATTCTGTTGTTATGAGCAATGAGGCTATAGTTTTGGCAATGTCCAACTACTTTCGTCATCATAGCATGGTCTTCAAGCCTCTCGGTTTGGAGGGGTAGATGTGTATACAAGAACTCGCAGTCCCTTTATTATTATCTTATTGGTGTTATCTGTCTCTTGGATGTTCATGATGCCTTAGCCCAACTTAACGCTGATGGGTTACCCAATCCAGATGGTTTTCTTGTGGATCACTACATACTTATTTGGGGTATTATTAAGGAGGATGTCATGGTTGTGGTAGAGGAATTCTAGAGGGGAAATGGTGGCGTGTAATTATTGAATAGAGTGCTCATCTTCCTTTTTTTTGAAGCCCAAAAAAAAGGGGGAGACACTCAACGGTGTTCACCCCAATATATTAGAAGAAAAGAAAAGAAAGAAGGTTGTACAACGAACAGAAGCTATACAAAGAGGCAACACAGCTGCCACCACACCAGAGGAAAAACAAGAACTAGACTAGACGCCACCCCAGTCCTCCACCAACCTCTCACTGCGAATAAGCACGTTCTCCTTGTAATAACGCTGGCCTGAGAAGATGACCTCATTCTGACCAAGCCAGATTGCCCACAGCCTCGCCACCGGAATCAAAAGGTCTCTTCTCGCTCTATTCTTGTTAAGAAACAACGAGTCACAGAAGGCCTCCAAGTCAATCGCTCCCACCCAATCCAAAAGGTGGTCAAGAGTTTCCACCTCCAAATCGCACAGCACACAGAGATCGGAAACATTCGCCAAGAACCTAGAGCATCGGTCCTTCGTCGAAAGCCTCCTCCAGGAAGTCCGAACGCACCGGCAGAGGAAGAGCCACCGCCTCATAGGCCTTGCGCGTCGAGAAGAAATCGTCCCTCCAGACCCAATGGTCCCGCCCCACAGAAGGCCCATCAACAACACCGAGGACGTCAAGTAGGGAAAGAAAGTCAGCAAGCCTTTGATCCGAAAAGTTCGCCCCGAAGCGTGGGCACCAACACCCATTCTCCCAACAAGAGGCCACAGACGCATCCTTGTCAGCTGCCAATGCAAACAATCTCGGGAAACGAGCACTCAAAGGATCCCCTCCCAACCAACCGTCCTTCCAGAATAAGAACGATTCACCATTCCCCAGCACCGGCTTAAACCTCGCCCGATGCTTCATGAAGACTTCCTCCACACCACGCCAAAAAGGTATTCGAGCACCACTCAACCCCACCCTCTCCTCCCCCGCCCTTCCCGCCCCATGGATCTCCCTCAACACATCAATAAAGAAATTTCCTCTTGGCCCCAAACCCTACTTGCCCACTTGAGAAAGAAAGCATCATTAACAAACTCCAACCGCCTTACTCCCAAACCCCCTTCCAGCTTCCCCCGGCTCACCTCCTCCCACGCCACAAGGTGAATCCCACCCCCCGAACCACCATTCTTTCCCCACAGAAATCTACGCATACAAGTATCAAGCCTCCTACGAATCCCAACCGGCAGCCGACGAATCGACAAGAAGTAAACCGGGATAGAGGAGATCACCGAATTGAGAAGAACAAGCCGTCCCCCCTTGGAAAGAAGCGCCGCACGCCAACCACCCAATCGTGCCTCCACCCTCTCGACAACCGGAAACCAGTCCCTAGTCCTTGCCCTTCCAACCACCAATGGAAGACCAAGGTACCTGTTAACGTATATATTAGTTTTCTGTGTGTCTCTCTGTTATTTTTATTTTCAGCTGTATGCTTTATGTAATTTACCCATAGGCTACTCTCCTATATATGAGAGCCTAGGGCTCATGGAATAAACATCTCTTTCATTTTTCCCAACATGGTATCAGAGCGACGGTCCTAGACCGGAGTTCTCGAAACCCTAACCCTACCCCACCCCACCCGTGAGCCCCTCTCTCTCATCGCCGGCGCCGCCAACGCTTCTGCTCCGCCACTGCGCCTCCGCCGGTGCCTACGCGCCTGTGCGCCACCACCGCGCACCTGCTAGCGCCCCTGCGCGCCTGTCTGTGCGCCTCTGCGCGCGCGCTCCTTCACGCACCTGTGCGCGCAACTTCACGCACGGGTGCGCGCAACTTCACGCGCGGGTGCGCGCTCGTCTGCGCCTGTGTGCCTGATCTCGCCTGTGCGCCTGATCTCGACTGTGTACCTGTGCGCCTGATCTCGCCTGCGTCTGTGCGCAACTTCATGGTGCACAACTGATCGGTTGACCTTGCGTTTCTGCGAGGTCAGAGGGCATCAAGGAGCCCTAAGCGTGTGCGAAGCCCTAAAGAGCACACCGTCACCTACACGGGTTTAGTTGTTTGAGGTCTACACAAGCAACTAAACCCGTCTATGTCATTGTAGACAAATCTTATCTTCAGTCAATCCCTCCAGTCTTCAGTTTCCAGTATGTCAGAAAGCAAGGCGGATATCCCATCCATTGGCGCCTTCCGTGGTCCGGCGCCTATCGTCAAAATGGACGGTACAAACTATGAACTGTGGGCGATGCAGTTCATGAGCATGATGAAGTCAACAGGTAAGAAGCATATTCTTACCGAACCAGAGCCTGCTGAGAAGACTGGAGCCAATGCCTCTTGGGAGGCCGATGACGCATACACCAAAGTTTGGCTATCTGGCACGTTGGTGATCGAGATTGCCAATGACATTCTACATCAGCCCACGACCATAGACATGTGGGACATTCTGGCGGCCACATATTCTCAGGCGAAGAACGAGACAAAGATTCTGCAACTTCAGCATGATATATTCACTATAAAGCAGAATGGTCGCCCTCTACATTCACTCTACACATCCCTGAGAGGGATGTTCGAGAAGCTCTACAGCTTCATGCCTCGGACAGCCACGCCAGAACAACAGAAGACATATCGGAATGCGACTATGGTGGGCGTGTTCCTTGCTGCACTTGATCCAGAGTATGAGGCGGCACGATCCCTGATCTTGGCCTCCCATAGAGGAAGCCTTCCATAGACTGAGCCGCATCACCGTTCCCTCCACGGCCACGAATCAGAATGCTTCAGCCATGGCCGCCAATAGTTGTCGCGGATTTCATTATCAGACCCATGGACGTGGACCTCGTGGCAGAGGAGGCCGCACTCGGCCAACATGTACCTACTGTCATCGCGTTGGATACAATGAAGACACATGCTACTCGAAGCATGGATTTCCTGCATCTGCACGAGTCGCTGAGCAGATAGAGCCTCCATCTACTGCTACTTTGGATCAGCGGTTTGATGATCTAGTTGCCCATCTAAGGGGCATTATTCCCCCATCTGGTCCAACATCTACTACTGAGAGTCAACCTGATGCCGCTACTTCTGCCTCTGCGTCTACCAGTGCTTCAGGTAGCATACTTGCATTTACCAGTAGTAAATCAGATACATTACCTTGGATTATGGACTCGGGCGCTACACATCATCTATGTGGTGATCAGAGTCTACTTACAGGATACTCTCAGATTCCTCCAGGCCGAACAGTGGCCATTGCCAATGGTACACATTCTCCCATAACTGGTCAGGGGGAGATTAGACTGACATCTTCTATGCAGCTCAAGAATGTGCTACATGCACCTTATTTTTCAATGAATTTGTTATCAATCAGTCAGATTACGAAGGATTTACAATGTCGGTCAATTTTTGATCCATCTTCTCTTATTTTTCAGGACATCCGTACGGGCAACGTGATTGGTCGTGGCTATGAGCAAGGAGGCTTCTATCGCCTAAATTAGACTCCATTCGCTGGAACCTCATCCCTTCCCACTGGACCAGTATCTCCTTTGCTGTGGCATCTGCGCTTTGGGCATCTACCGCTTCAGAAGTTGCGTCGTGTGTTACCCTAGGGTCTTCCTCACACATCTATCCAAGGTGAGGCTTGTCAGTTGGGAAAGCATCACCGGCCTACCTTTCCCAGTCGTCCAGGTCGGAGTAATACCTCCAAGTTCGAGTTACTTCATATTGATATCTGGGGTCCGAGTCGTGTACCTGATCATCTGGGACACAAATTTTATATAGTTATTGTGGATGACTTCTCTCGCGTGTCATGGGTATTTTTGATGGAAATAAATCTGAAGCAGGCAATATTATTATCCAGTTTCTGAATGAAATTCAAAATGTTTTTTCCACATCTGTAAAATTTGTGAGAAGTGATAATGCCCTAGAACTGTGCACTCATACCCTAGCCAACTACTACTCATCAAAAGTGATTATCCACCAAACATCCTGTGCTTATACCTCTCAACAAAATGGGATCGCTGAAAGGAAACATCGCCACCTACTTGATGTCACAAGATCACTCCTTATACAGAGTCATGTTGCTTATTCTTACTGGGGTCACGCGGTTCTCACAGCATGTTACCTATTTAACCGGATACCGTCCTCTGTCTTGGATGAACAGATTCCTTTTTCCCTTATATATCCTGGGAAGGATCTGTTTTCACTTACTCCCCGTGTGTTTGGTTCAGTTGCCTTTGTCCACCAGTTGTCTCCTGGTACTTACAAGCTCTCTCCTAGGTCTGTCAAGTGTGTGTTTGTTGGGTACTCCAGAACTCAAAAGGGGTACAAGTGTTTTGATCCTTTGCGTAGGCGGTATATGGTCAGTGCAGATGTTACATTTTTTGAATCCGTAATGTATTTTTCATCCTCAGGTGATCAACAACTACCTCCACTGACTACCGACGCCATATATATGACACCACCACCTCCAGCACCGTCATCAACACCACCACCACCACCACCACCTCCCCGTTTCACCACTACCATTCCATTATACTCGCAGGCCTCCTCCAGCTCATGGTCATGACTCATCTCCTAGCTCGCCTATGGTATGTACTGAAGATACTTCTCTTGATGGATTTAATGATATTTCTGAGCAGGATATGTTGCAGGGGCCAGATGAGGACACAACTGATTTAGATGTTCCTATTGCTATACGCAAATCGAAGAGGAGTTGCGTTACATATCCATTGGCAGCCTCTGTGTCATTTGAGCGACTATCTGGGGATTTCAGGAACTTTGTGGTGGCCTTGTCAGCTGTAGATATTCCACGGAATTATCAAGATGCTCTGCAGGATAGTAGATGGCGTCTAGCAATGGAGGAAGAAATGGCGGCACTTCAATCAAGGGGAACTTGGAGTCTAGTTCCTATACCTTCAGATGTGACCCCAGTGAGCTGCAAGTGGGTATTTACGGTGAAGCGAAATGCAGATGGCAGTATTGACAGATACAAGGCCCGCCTTGTTGCATGTGGCTTTACACAGACATACGGGTTGGATTACCTTGATACATTCTCGCCAGTAGCCCGTCATTCCACTCTACGGATCTTGTTGCCAGTCGCAGTCAATAAAGAGTGGCCGCTATATCAGTTGGATGTGAAGAACGCGTTCTTGTATGGAGACCTACAGGAGGAAGTCTATATGCAACAACCACCCGGTTTTGCTGTTGAGGGGGCGTGTTCCAAGGTGTGCAGACTTCATAAGGCTATCTATGGCCTTAAGCAGAGCCCCAGAGCGTGGTTTCAAAAGCTCTCAGACCTCTTTGAAAAACAGGGATACAAACGCTCCAATGCTAATCATTCATTGTTTGTACAGAAGACTTCAAGAGGTATTATTGCAATTATGTTTTACGTAGATGACATCTTGATTACAGGAGATGATGAGCAAGGCATAAAGTAGGCGAAAGAGAAGCTGGGGAGCGATGTTGTCACTAAGGATCTTGGAGTCCTTAGATATTTCCTGGGGCTGGAATTCGCTATAAATCCATATGGATTAGTAATGTCGCAGAGGAAATATGTTACGGACCTGTTGAGTGAAACATGTATGCGTGGGTGTCGGCCTGCCTCGACACCAATGGACCCCAGCATGAAGCTATATGATGATGACACAGAGGAGGTGGACATGAGAAGATACAGAAGACTGGTAGGCAAACTGTTGTATGTCACGACCACTAGGCCCGATATATCCTTTGCAGTGAGTCGTGTGAGCCAGTTCATGGAGCAACCACGTCAGGTTCATATGGATGCCATACATATGATACTTAGATACCTTAAAACTTCTCCAGGTGCAGGTTTGCTATTCAAGAAGGGAAAGGGGATCTCTATTTCAGCATGTGCGGATGCATACTATGCAGGTTGTCCCAAGGATAGGAAGTCCACTTCGGGGTTTGCAGTCTACGTTGGAGAGTCTCTAATCTCATGGAGGAGCGAGAAACAGACGGTGGTAGCCAGATCTAGCGCTGAATCCGAATATAGGGCTATGGCCTAGGCTAGCACAGAGATGATGTGGGTAAAGGCTGTACTTACAAACCTATGTCTAGATGTACCCCTTCCTATGGACTTAGAATGTGATAATCAGGCAGCCTTGTTCATTGCAAACAATCCAGCATTCCATGAGCGGACCAAGCATATTGAGGGTGACTGTCACTTCATACGTGACATGATTCAGAAGGGGTTCATTGCTACATCTCATGTCACCTCAAAAAATCAAACTGCTGATATATTCACCAAGGCATTACTACGAGGCCCATTCCAGAAGTGTGCGTCCAAGCTGAGCATGATTGATATCTATGCTCCATCTTGAGGGGGAGTGTTGACGTATATATTAGTTTTCTGTGTGTCTCTCTGTTATTTTTATTTTCAGCTGTATGCTTTATGTAATTTACCCATAGGCTACTCTCCTATATAAGAGAGCCTAGGGCTCATGGAATAAACATCTCTTTCATTTTTCCCAACAGTACCCAATCGGAAGCACGCCCGGAGTAGACCCTAGAATCCGTCCGCACTCAAGCGCCCTATCCTCCGTCATTCCGAAAGGAATAACCTTAGACTTGGCCCCATTTATAATCAGCCCCGACATTTCACTAAATAAGACAAGGGTCATCGCCATGCCAACAATCTCATCAGCTCCACCCTCAATGAAGCAGATGGTGTCATCAGCAAATTGAATCAAAGGCATAGAGAGGTTTCCCTTAGAATAGCCCTTTGATAGGCCAACAGCAACGATCCGATCAGCCATACGTGCCAGGACGTCCGCAGCCACAACAAACAGAAGAGGGGCCAGGGGACACCCCTGGCGCAACCCTCTTCTAGGCTGGAAGAAACCCCCCTCCAAACCGCCATTAACCAGCACCGAGAAAGACACTGTGGTCACACACCGCCGCATCCATGAAATCCAAAGGCCAGGTTAACCCCGCCTTCTGAGAACTGACCATAAGAAGCTCCAGTCCAGGCTATCATACGCTTTGGCAAAATCAATCTTCCAAAGCACCCCTTGCCTCCCCGAGTTCCTCCAATCGGCCACCATCTCCGAAGCCACCGCGATACGGTCGGAAATTTGTCTACCCTGAACAAAAACGGCATGGATCGGAGAAACAATCGAATCAAGCACCTGAGCAAGCCTCTTGGCCAACACCTTGGCCACGATCAAGTAAATGGCGTTAGATATTGAGATGGGACGGAAGTCACCAATATCCTCCGCCGCGGGCACCTTCGGGATCAGCAACAAAATGGCCCTGTTAATTCGATCGAATCCCGCATTCCCGTTGCAGAACTCGGTAACCACCTCAAAAACATCCACGCCCACCGCCTCCCAGAAATCACAATAAAAAGCAACGGAGAAACCGTCAGGCCCCGGGGACCCCTCGTCATTTAATTCCCACACGACAGCTATAGTCTCCTGCACAGAAATCGGCCTAGTCAGCATCGCGCAATCTACCTCCGAGACAGTCGGAGCCCCAAGCCCTAACCACCTCCAGGTCCGCCGGGAGCACCTCGCCGTGAAACACTTGAAATGCTCAGCAATCGTACGCCCCATGTCTTTGTCCCCAACAAACCGCGACCCACCAATGGAGATAGAGCGCAACATATTGTTACGCCTCCTACCACTAGCCACACGGTGAAAGAAAGCGGTGTTAGCATCACCTTCTTTGAGCCACTTCAATCTTGATTGCTGCCGCCATTCAGTAGACCGCTTCTTATCCTCCTCCGCAACACGTTTCTGCGCCCTAGACCTCTCACGAAGCTCGTCAGACGTCAGCTCCCTTTCGTTCTCCAACACATCGAGCTTCGCAATAACGTCCTCCGCCTCAGCCCTGACCGCCACTCTCGCCGACTTGAAGTCCCTCTTGAATAGAGCCAACCTCTTCCGCAGCGATACAAGTTTCTGACTCAGCCTGGAAGCCGCAGAACCCACAAAGCTCGACTGAGCCCAATGCTCAGACACAACATCCTTGAAGCTCGCCTCCTGAATCCAGCACCTCTCGTATCTAAAGAGGCCTCTCACCAGAGGGGCCTCACCAGAGTCCCAAAGAATCGGCGAATGGTCCGAAAAAGACCTGGGACTATAGGAAACCGAGCAAAAAGGGAACATCCCCATCATCCTCCCAGATGCCAAAAAGCGATCAAGCCTAGAACGGGAGCTATTGCTCCTCCAGGTGTAAATAATATCTGTTGCCACCAAATTCTCTAAAGCCAAAGAGTCCACAACCTCCGCAAAACAGAGGGATCCCGGGTCGCGGCCACCCCTCGATCGGGGCCGATCCGAGGAGTGAAGCGTAACGTTGAAATCTCCCCCAATGATCCAAGGGAGCCCCTCAAAAGCACAGCTCGCAGCACGCAAGTCCTCCCAAAGCTCGCGCCTCTTAATGTGACAACAGGGGCCGTATACGCAAGAGAAAGCGATCGGCGAGTTGGACGACCCCCTCACCAGCACAACCGAAATCATATGTCTTCCCAGGAGCCAAGAACTGAAAGAAAGCGCCGCGGATCTCCACGCAATAATCAAACCCCCTGTCACCCCGTCCGCATCCAACGCTCAACAGTCATCCATAGCACCCGCACCTAAGGAACGCCAAAGAGCAGCATCAAGCCCCCTCAGCTTCGATTCCTGAATTAGAACAATATCACACCCCCATTCAGTTAATCTGGAACCCAACACCCTTCTCTTATCAGCCTCCCCCAGCCCACTCACATTCCATGAGAGGACCTTCATTAAAACAACTGCCGACGCCCCTCAACAGGGCTGAGACCAGCCGCCTCCGCCACAACATCTCTCAAAGTTGCACAAGAATGAAGACGCGAGGACCCCGCCTGAGATCTACTCCTCCTTCGATACCTTTTCCCCGTCCTCTTGTCCGAAAGGGTCCCCAAATCGCTATCAGCGTCCACGGCCGCAGTAACCTCCACAGAACTCGGAGAGGCGAGAAGAGACGAGCCTCCATCATCAAGCACAAGAGGGTCCAGGAAAGACAAGCTGCTCGCAGCCACCACCTTGGTCAAGTCTCCACCCGGGAAATCAGGCGACCCCAAAAAGGAGAGATCGCAATCAGAGGGCTGAACCACAACAGAGACCGGACCAACCTCGTCAAAGGGGGCACAGAAAGCCGGAGTCGGATCCAGGACCGATAAGGAGACCGACCTGCGGGTAGCCCCCGCTCCATACCGGGTCCGAAATCCCAAAGACCGCAAACGTCCACCGCAGACTGACCCGACACCAGATCTGAGAACCGAATATGAAGAGCACGGTCCACCTTCCACGTGCGCGAGCCAAAACCCGAATCGATCTCGGGCACCACCCCCTCCGACAAACCGTCTCTAAGCGAAAAGTTGCACGAGACCCGACAACGGCCCCCGAAGGGGCGCAGGCAGCCAAGGAAAGAGGGCGACGCTTCAGAAGAAACCCCATGCAGCGCCACGTGTCCACCAGAAGTCGAGGCGACGCCACCAACCGACGGGACCTCCGTCCCCGCGGGCCAGGCCACCGGTAACAACGCCGCCCGTGGCTGCGGCGGAGGCTCCACGAAGGAGAGCTCGACAGGGAAGCGGAACCGACCAATTTTCATGGACTCAAAGTAGACCTTGCCCATTGCTTCGTCAAGGAGGTTCTTGCTACATTCCATCAGAACCCGCGTGGTTCTCCAATCCGAACCAGGCTTGATACCATCTTCCACGACCGCAAGAATCTCCCCCCGTCGCCGAAGAGCCTTGCCCAAACCGTGAACCTTCCGAGAGAGGAAAGGAACCCCTCGCACCTCCGCAACACAAACCTCGACGTTCGAGCAAGCTCCGTCCGAAAAGCGCAAAGGCCTCTAGAGTACGTCTTCAGTTGCACCACGGGTAATCAGCCTTTCCCGTTGCTCCGGGGAGAGGCCACGAACGAAGCACCGGGAATCATCCAAGACCACGAAGTCCCCAACGAAAAGAGGACCCAAGAATCCATGTAAGCGAGACCTGACACTGCTCCATGCAACACCCTTACGACGGCCAAACCCCACAACTGCCCCTCCAAAAACATCACCCTCCATCACCTTTCCATGCAAAGCATCCTCAACGGGCCTCCCCCTCCCATGCAAATCCTCAACAAAATGGTCGACCCCACCAACCACACCCAGCTTCACTGACTCAGCAACAAGACGCAGGACAACGCCACCCACGACAGCCGAGCCAGCAGGTAATCTGGAATCTTCCACAACCTGTGCAAAAGATCGCACCCCCCTCCCACTTGCAGGTGCCAACCACATCGATGCAGCTCCCTTCCCCCCCCCCCCCCACGGCTGGCCAGAATCTCTTCCGCACGAAAAGAAGAGTCGCCCCTACCAAACCCGAACAAACAGGAGGCCCTTCTATGACCAACTCTACCACACCCATAGCACCTCGCCGGGAGTCCGCAAGCCGACGCCACATGACCGCGCTCGCCGCACCTGAAGCATCGCTTACTCGGCTTCCGGTGAGACACATGCACCCAATCACCAGGCCTACCTTCATGACCCTCCTCTCCCTCGGCACCACCACCGCTTCCCCGCTGCACCGCCTTTCCTTTGTCATCGGCCCACCCCGCACGACGCTCTCCAGCCGCGCTAGCCGAGCACTCCATTCGGTTTCCAGGAATCTCGGACGCTTCACCCACAGCCGCCTTTTGTCCAAGACGCCCACCTCCTCCTTCCTGCCGCGATCGGTCTTCTCCCCCAGCCTCCTTCTAGCTTGAGAGTATCTTGCTTGCTCATCTTCCTCTACCCTAAAGGTCAGGTGGCTAGTCGTGTTGAAGATTTTAAAGCTATCTTTCTAATGGAATCTTTCTTATTTTGACAAAGGTTCTTGCAAACCGTCTCAGTCAGGTGTTGCATGGTATTATATCCAACCGTCAATCGGCTTTCATTCCACATAGAAGCATGATTGGCAGTTTGGTTGTTACGAATGAGATCGCTTCGGATGGGAAGATGGACCAATCAGGGGTCTTATGTGGAAGATTGATTTTTCTGAGGCTTACGACATCCTTGCTTGGCGATTTATTTGGCTTTCTCTTAGGAGGAGCTTCCCGAACAGATCTTATGGATGAAGCAATGCATTACAACTATGCCCTTTTCTATTTTGGGTAATGGTAGACCTGAAGGTGATCATTTTTAACCATGGAGGGGCATTATGCTGTGATGGCCCCTTGCACCACTTATCTTTGTGATTATTGCCGACACCTTGGCCATCCTCGCTAGGAAAGCATGCTTTGTATGCCTCATACTTGGTTATACATGTGTGAATATCTCCATCCTTCTGCGGTAATATGCCTACGACACATTTTACTTCATCGAGAGTGATCCTCAAGAGGCTCGTGGTATGTCAACTATGTTAGATTTGATTTGGATTCAATTCTGGCCTTCAAATAAACATGTACAAATCCTCCGTTGTTCCTTTCGGCCTCACCTAGGATAATATCATGAGCTACAACGCTACCTGGTTTCGCCTATCTCAAGCTTCTCTGTGCTATATTTGGGTCTCCTCTCACTTATTATAGGCTCACAAATTCACTGTGGTTCCCATTTGATTGAGAAATTAAAAAAAAAGATTTGTTGGCTAGAAATCCTTTATCCTATCTGTGGAAATATGAAATGCAGAAGCAAATCAAAGCAAGAACAAAATATAAAAGACTTTGATTTTACGGGTATCCCTACTCTCTAATAGCAGGATGAAACCATGAGAGAACCATCTCAAATGATTGATATTGTATTCAACTTTCATAACAGTTATAATGGGCCTGTGGCTCTTTATATAGCAGACCGAGACACCAAAGTGCCATCACTCCACGATGTGGGACTAAACATGAGGGTGTAATAATTGGATCCTAGAGAGATACAATTACCGACCTAAGACATTCTTCATCACCCCCTCAAGCTGTAGCATGAAATACTCTAGTTTGGACAAACTTAAAGAAGACATTCACTCACACTGAATACATGACACTATCGACAATATCAACTCAACACATACTCTGTCGATTGCTGCTGAGGACGATGCTTCTCATTTCGTGTTGGTGAGGAGGAACTAGAGGACTGGAGTGCAAACTGGCTCCTGTGCTGTATATCTGCATCAGTCAGAGTCACGAGTATTCGAGCGAGTCTCCCACATGGAGAAACCCTGACCCACAACATGTCTCCTTCACTGAAGATTGCTCCATCTCTTCGACGAACTGCACATCGATGCTGTGGATTTATCCATACGTGCTGGAGTTCACGGTCACTGGAAATTACCATGGGAATTTCCATATTTAGTGGAGTTCATGATCACTAGAACATATCGTGGGAGTATCCATATATAATAGAGTTCACGGTCACTGGAAAATGGAGCAAACAATGAGTTTATCTATGGAGAAATATGAGAAAGATAGGTCACTCTAACGTAGAGTGCCCTCAAACAGTGGTAGGGCTTGAAACCTCTACTCCATACTCCACCTTTCTCTCATATTTGTCGAAAAAATGATACTTGACCAAGATGGGAGAATAATTGAATCGGGGCATTGACTTCTCTTTTTTTTAACTAGCATCCTTTTTTTTGCAATCATTCATTTTCAGCCATTTTTTAACTATTCGGGATCCTCACCTTATTAAAATAGTCCATTTTTTGAACCGTTCTTTTTCTACTGCATCCTTTTTGCTTTCAACCTTCCAACGGGCCTGAAACCCACGAGGGACAATTGTAGTGAGGGTCTCTTATTCTTCTTTTTTTCCAACCTAACAGTCAAAGCCCAACCCTAAATAAATGAAAAACCAAATCGCTTTTTAATCAAAGCCATTTGATCCCAAATCTCAAGCAGGAAGGATCCACACCTTCCTTATCTTTCTTCTTCTAGGATTCACAATGAACCCATCTTCAAGATGGCACTGATAGACCTTTCGATGCATCCTTTGCAAGTTCCTGATAGATGTGTTTCTCTTCGTTTGCTCATAGGGTTTTGTGGGGCAGAACCTAACCTTCATAACAATCCAGAAAGATGTTGCCTTACTGCGATTCCTCATGGCTTAAGCAACACAATACAATTCTTGCTGTCGATGAAGCTCCTGTATCGACTTCATTGATCTGCATGCATATGGCCTTGCTGGCTCTGGGCACCCATTGATCTCATGATTCCCCTCCTTCAAATAGAGTTTCAGGAACCCATCTTTTAGATGTGGAGGCCATTGTTGCTGTTGTGTGCATGAGCGAGTGGATGTGAGAAGCCCTGAGGAACCCTCGATTTTTCACAGAGCTTTACGCTGGTAAGAGACGATTAGGGTTCCAGTAAGAACCCCTCACATGACTAATCACGCCTCCTTGCCTTCAACCAGCGTTGCAACTTTTCGGATCGTGTCATATGTGATGGTTTGCACGTTGCCTCAAAATCGATGAGGGCATGCTTGCATAGCATCTACTCTGGAGCTAACATGGTAGCGAGGCTGTCAACACTGCCGTCGAGGGCTCATGTGTGTCAGGGATTCCGACATTCTATCTTGCATGCGATTTCTAGGGTTCACATGGAACCCCACCTCGTTATGCATGAAACAAACCCTAATAGAATAGAGATCACAAAAATTGAAATAAAGCTGAATCTCGTGTGCTGCTTCTTTGATAAGAACAAAACTATAAACCATCGAGATCACAATTATAACATATTGATATTGTATTCAACCTTCTCAACAGTTATAATGGGCGTTTGGTTTTAATATAGCCCTACTAAGACAACAAAGTCCCATCACTCTTCGATGTGGGATTAGATATGAGGGCATGGGACTAAACATGGGTTGATGGCATATTTACAGTGTGTAAGGCATATCGTGCCCTCTCTTTAGTCAATGCTCTACCCACGAGTGTTGATGTCGACTCTTCAGACTCATTTGGAGACATCCTGTACCGTCGTGCATGAGGTTCTTTATGTGGCAGACTCGGATGGGTAGACTCACCACTCAAGCACTAAGAGCTAATTGGTTTCAAGCAGGTGACTTATGCTGTCTACGTTGCTATGCCACATTATAGGATATGGATCATCAGTTCTTCTCCTACGCATTATCTGCTTGAACTTTGGGATCATAATGGATTTCTTGTGGCTACGATCTAACTCTTCAGATGCATTATAGACTTCAGTTGTCTCAGCTATCACCGGGAGTCCGGATGGGTGTTTATGACCATTTATTATTCTGTGGATTATTTAATAATCTTGTAGTGGGGTGGTTTTTCGTCAGGACCATATCTATGTCGAAAATACAATGTTTCATGTTGGGACACTCTGTGAGGCTTGGTATATGTAACCACTTCCTTTGTATATATATGATTCAATCTAGGATGTGGCTCATTTCGAGATCCGACCCCTTTTCTTTTTTTAAAAAATGATAGAACCACCTTGAATTGCAATCAATTGATTTTCTTCGTTCATATGTAAGTAATTCTTTATTCACCTGATGTTGGAATTTTTTACAAGTTAGTGCATTGTTTTTCTGAAATGAAAAAAGGTGAGGCGTTGTGGACATGGCCACCCAAAAACTTTTATTTACAATTTAAAGCAAAACTTTACAAGGTATAGAAGTCTAGAAGTTTGCAAGTAACCTGGCATGCTCTAATATATTTTCCATAGAAATTTTCACCAGATAAGTTCATTCCATTTCTTTCCAACCAAATAACCCAAAGCAAAGCAATCACCTACTTTCATTGCGAGCGAGTTTGAGCTATCCCTCAACCTGCTATGGAATCCTAGACAGCTTCTGCACAACTCGTGGAGATCATATCATGGTTTGCCTTCTCCCATGCCTTCCCGGAGAGATCACAATGGAAGAACAAGAGTTCAATGTTCTCGCATTCTGTGGATCATCGATGACAAGAGCTATCCGTGCCTTGAAAGAATCTATCCTCCTAGGTCCTATTAGGACCCGGTCATGTTTGAGTGCAAAGGAAGATCTTGACGCACAACAGAATCTTCCACTTCCAAATATGTCTATAATCCGAAGAGACAATATCTGGATCAAAAACTGAAATCTCATATAATGTTGCATATGCTTTGTTGACAAAGAAACATTAGTCCATCCATGATCAGTTGTCACAGCCATCGCGAAGGTCCTTTCTTGCTCTAGAATCTTTAAAGCACCACAAGCTTAGCCACCGTTGTTTAAACAAGGCAGAACAAAAAAGTGGACACCGAGCATTCTCGTCCCAGGCCTATCTGACATATCCCGCACTATTCGAGGCCAACAGAAACAATCATGGAAAATCGGTCACCTAATGTTCTGTGGCCAGTCCAATTAGTAGTCTAGAAGCAAAAGCCATGTCCGTCCCCGAACACAGGCTTGAAAAACCATGACACAAGTGGTAAGACCGAAGTGATACCCTTCCAAAACCAAGACGAAGCGTGGACCGTGTCCCCATGCCAAGAGAGTTTTGTGGAGATCCCTTAAATAGAATGGAGCAACCTCGTCATAAATCGTCACTGTCACCCCAAATGCGTGCAATCCACGTCGTTAACAACGTATGGTTCATCTTCTCTAGGCTTCCCACACCAAGCCCGCCATCTTTTTTCTCCAACATCATCGTTTTCTAATCAAGAAGGGCTAGTCCACGGGTGTCAGTTGTTTCCGCCCAAAAAATCTACGCATCACTTATCTAGTTTGTCTTTAATCCCAACATAAAGCAATCTAAAGGAGAGGAAGAAGATTGGGATTGGTGACAGGACCACCTTCAAGAGAACAAGGCGCCCAACCCTCGAAAGACAAGTCGCACATCAATTGGCTTGCTTTCGCTTCATCTTCTCGATTAGTGGCAACCAATCGTTCTTCTTTAGGATACCACCCACTGAAGGAAGGCCCCCGTAACTGATGGGAAGAAAACCTGCTGGAGTTCCATGCACTGCTGCACACTCCCTCCACATCATCCATTCCAAAGTAGCTTTGGCATGGTTAATCTGAAGGCTAGTAACCAAGCCAAACAATCTGGGGACCTTTGCAACATTCCTTGTTGATTCGCGATCTCCTTTTACGAAATAAATAATGTCATTGACGTATTGAAGAATGGGAATTGATATATCCCCCTGAGAGTAACCCAAGCAAAGCTTCTACTGACTGCGTACGACTTCATCCTGAAAGTGCAACCACAATCACAAATAGTAATGATGCAAGTGGACAATCTCGCCTCATGTCCTCTGAGGTTAAAAGAAGCCACCAACTGGTCGCTCATTTAACAGAATTGAGTAGGACGAAATCATCACACATTGCTTCATCCATCCAATCCAATCGTCAGGAAAGCCACATATGGACCTAGACGCTCATATGGACTTCCAATCAATGCGGTCATATGCTTTGGAGAAGTCAACCTTCAAGAGCACATCTTTGACCCCTCTTCGTTGCCAATTCACAATAATATCTGAAGCCAACACCACATAATCTGTCATGAATCGCCAAGGGACGAATGCGTCTGCGTAGGAAGCAATGATGGTATTCAATACTTCGCATAAGAGGCTCAAGGACCTTAGAAACAATCAAGTGGACAACATTAAAGAGTGCAATCAGCCTTAAATCCTCCATCATATGAACCGACTCCTTGGTTAAAAGGAAAATGAGAGATCGGTTCAACTTGTCAAAGCCATGGTTCCGCTGCCTCAGCCCATTCACCACTGCAAATACCTCCGAACCAACCGCACTCCAAAATTCCGTAAAGATTAGAAATGGTCTCCATCCGGCCCGAGGAACTGTTGTGGAAAAAGAAAATGAATTGCTATTATGAGAGGCCCTCGTGTTCTCTTATATAGGAGAGTAACCTATTGGACAAATTACAGGACGAAGATAAAATAAATAGAAAATAAAAGAACAATATAAAGATAATGAATATCTCAACACTCCCCCTCAAGCTGGAGCGTAGATATCAGACTCAACTTGGAACAACATCTCTGATAAGTCCCTCTGGCTAGAGCATTAGTAAGAACATGTGTATGGTCTCTAGAGCTGACATATGTAGTGGTAATAAAGTCCCTTCTGTATCATGTCACGAGTGTAGTGACAGTCCACCTCTATATACTTTGTCCTCTCATGGAAGGCTGGGTTGTTGGCAATAAAAAGTGCAACCTGATTATCACATTGGAGATGCATGGGAAGAGGCACTTCTATAGTCAAGTCAGAAGAACAGATCTGACCCACATCATATCTGTGCTAGCTTGCGCCATGGCCCTGTATTCTGACTTAGCACTCGATCTGGCAACCACAACCTGCTTCTTGCTCTTCCATGAAACTAGAGAATTCCCTATGAACACAACAAAGCCTGATGTAGACTTCCTATCCTTTAGACATCCAGCATAATTTGCATCTGCACAAGCTGTAACTGAAAGTGATGTGCCTCTGCTGAAAAGAAGTCCTGTACCAGGTGAAGTCTTCAGATATCTCAAAATCATATGGACTGCATCTATATGTGCCTGTCTGGGCTGCTCCATAAACTGACTCACTTTGCTCACAACAAAGGATGTCGGACCTAGTAACAGTCACATATAGTAGCTTGCCAACAAGCTCCCTGTACCTTCTCTTGTCGACCTCCTTAGTGTCATCATCATAGAGCTTCATGCTCGGATAAATATGAATAGTGGCAGGTCTGCAATCTGCCATGCCTGTCTTTGAAAGAAGATCCGTAAAGTACGTCGTCTGGGTCATCACAAGACCTCGTTGGTTCCTGGCAAACTCCAGTCCAAGGAAGTAACGTAGATGCCCATGGTCCTTGGTCACAAACTGCTAACCTAGGAAGTCCTTGGCATCCTGAATGCCCTGTTCGTCATCTCCTGTAACAATAATGTCATTAACATAAACAAGAATGACAACAATGCCTCGTTGGTTCATTTGCACAAACAAAGAGTGATTGGCCGTCGATCGTACGAACCCCTGCTGCTCTATCAAGTTCGAGAACTTCTGAAACCATGCTCTTGGACTCTGCTTAAGGCCATAGATAGCCTTGTGTAGCCTGCAAACCTTCTCACACTCCCCCTCAGCAACAAACCCAGGTGGCTGCTGCATGTAAACCTCCTCATGTAGATCAACATAGAGGAAGGCATTCTTCACAACAAGTTGGTAAAGGGGCCAATCTCGTGTCACAACAACAGAAAGAAGAATACACCGAGTAAAATGTCTAGCAACTGGAGAGAAAGTATCCTGAGTGTCTGGGTGTATCCACGTGCCACAAGTCTCGCCTTTTAGCGATCTACATTGCCATCCACACAATGTTTCACAGTGAACATGCATTTGCATCCCACAACGGATGCGTCAATTGGAGCAGAAACAAGACTCCACGTGTCACGTTACTGTAGCGCAACCATCTCATCCTCCATGGCTAATCTCCACCGACTGTCCTGAATAGCCTCATATGTCCGTGGTATCTCCACAACATATAGTGCCAAAGTAAACCTGCTGAAATCCTCTGACATCCTGCTCAAGGAAACTTGGGATGCAAGAGGATAAGTAACAAACCTTCGGCTTGCGCAGAGCAATCAATACATCAAGATCATCTGCCAAGTCTGTAACCTGTGAGTTCCCCTCTTGAGAGGGCACCTACTCATCCTGTATGGAATTTTGCTGCACATACAACTCAGTAGTGCCATCAATAGAACAATATGCTCAATACATACTTGAGGCGTGCTGGAGGACGTGCAAGGCATGCGAGCAGGGGGAATAGAGCGAAGCATGCTAGTAAAAAACACATGACAAAAAGTGAGTCATCGTAGAAGATGGAGCA
>JAZKJV010005677.1:0-82040 GCA_037367405.1 Ottelia alismoides
TGAGCCGTGACTTGTGATGGATGATTGTTCCCGTATCGCCGGGTGAATACAAAGCTGCGGCATTATAAATTGTCCATTTCAAATCAGGGTTCAGCGGCGAACGCCGGGCAGTTAGCGGAGCAGTTGCAACAGGATAGAACACATAGTCGGCAGTACCAGTCAGCAATCCACAGCGGGTTGAGTCCGCCCATGCATGAAGCCGTGCAGCATGATATTGATTCTGTGGTAATTGCAAATCATCAGGTATTGCGGTCTCGCTCCAGATACTGATGTCACTTTGCGCAATTGCATTCAGCGAGTCCTGCAAATAGATGTGTTGCTCTATCATCGAGCTAATATCCCCATCCCATTTTTTCCACGGGTTGATATTGGGTTGCACTACTGCCGCGCGGCAATGGGGTGCTGCATTCATTGCGGAATCCGTTGTCGCCATTCGCCAATAACCATAGCTTAAAACGAGAACAGTAATAGCACTAAACGCTACTGCCTCACGTACCATGATTTGCCGTTGCATTAGCCACCATGCACCCAAACTATTGGCGCACATGATAAGCCATCCGATACCCCACACGCCGAAGATATCGGCAACCTGAATAAGTATAGTGTGATAGACCTGAGTGTAGCCGATTGCGAGCCACGGGTACGACGCATCGCTGAGCGAATGAAGCCATTCGATTGCACAAAAAATAAAAGGTAGCACCACAAGCGCACGGGCTTCGGAATACTGCTTGCGGATACGTGCATAGAGAAGGAACGCAGGCATCAAAAAGAATGGATGCCCAAGCCACAGTGCAGCTCCTGCTATCATCAAGAATGGGTCGGTTTCCTTCTGCCAACTCATCACCCACCAATTTCCTGCGCCATGAAATGCAAAGAAAAAGATATAATTCAAGAGCAGATGTGAGCGGAATCGAGCGTTGCGATGAAGCAATTCTTCAATCCCAAGGATGAGCGGGATAAAACAAAGAAATGCCAACATACCAAGCGGCAGTGGTGCGAAGGAAAATCCTCCGGCAGCACCAGCCAAAAAACATATCAATGCAATACCACGAAATGAGCGGTGCTCGAGAGGACGGGCATGTACCATGCGTTACTTCATCCTCGCAAATCGAAATTCTATACTGCGGAACTTCATATTCTTTTGCGTACCGGCAATGACGGCAACCAAGCTATCGGGCGTAGGAAATGAGTAGCTTATCGTTTGTGGGAAATCATGGTCGGGATTGCTAAAGGTGAACGAAGATGCGGTTTTACTCTTGAGT
Organism: Ottelia alismoides; assembly: GCA_037367405.1. Lineage (NCBI taxonomy): Eukaryota > Viridiplantae > Streptophyta > Magnoliopsida > Alismatales > Hydrocharitaceae > Ottelia > Ottelia alismoides. The sequence continues at coordinate 1,263 of JAZKJV010005677.1, forward strand.
AAAAAACGAACGGGCAACCCATTGTTTTGATTTTTCAAGGTAGGGATATACCACAAGCCATTTTCATCGGCGACAATTTCGATACTCTCGGCATCTGTATTTTTTCCATCGCGAATACTCCATGCTTTGCCTATCATACGAGTACTACCTTCTATACTCCATTCTTCGTGTAACTCAACATTCGTATTGAATCCTGCAACTCCGCCCTTCCATTTCCCATTCAATGAGCGGAGGAGTTGTGGTATTTCAGGTTGAGTAAATGCCATGAGTCCTACGGCAATGCTTGCACTTAGTATAAGTGTTTTTATCAGTGTCATACTACGTTGAAATCAGGTGAATGATGACGGCTCGTTATCGTGCTCGGATGTGCTCCGACGAAAGACCGCTTGAATAGGTTGTATGTGACGTACGAAGATAGCAAGTGCAATGACGGCGCTCACCATTTTCAATTTGGCGATATCAGTATTTGGTACGGTGCTGGTCAAATACAGGAGATTTTTTTGGTGCAGCAAGAACTAAAACCACAGCACCAAGCGATCCCGCGATTGCTCCGACAGCTTTGGCTCGTCGAATGACAAAATAGCCCGTTAAGAACATCAAACAAAAGAGGATGATTGGTAAGATATTCATACCCAATGCTGCGCCTGCTGCCACACTAATTCCACGCCGATGTGCTGTTCGCCAAACTAATGGGAAGCAATCGCCTAATACCACAAACACTGCCGCAATAGCAAGAGTGGGATATACTGGTGCGCCCAACCATATTGCCAAGAATCTCGCACACATCACGGCAATATATCCCTTTGTAACTCCTATCCCCACCGCAACAACATCTTTAGTATTGAAGCCAAGTATTTCATTGTATTCAAAATTCATTGCCGGTAATACAGAGCCATCAGATTCTACCGCCGGTAGCGCGACTCTTGGGGCAGTACCTTGCTTGATAACAGGTATCATCCCAATGCCAAATCCGGCAATTGCACAGAGAACCGGCAGTGTATCAAATGTCATGAATATGTTGCAATAGGTGATTGATTTCCGCACTATACCATCGGCAATACTTGATGATGTGACGGTGCGGGTTGTAGCTTGCGTACAAAACTACGTGAAGTGGTTGTTCACACAGTACAACGATAACACAGCTAACCTCAAACTACTACACTATGTCGCTACTCTCGTTTGGCTCTGCGCGTACTGCCGATGCCGATTATCAGAATGGTCTTCTGATTACAATATGTTGTGCACTGATTGTCTTTATCTCACTTGGCTCTACTCCCGTGCAGCCCTGGGATGAAGCGTTGTACGCAATACGCGCGCGTGCTGTGATTGAACATAACGCATGGATTGACCAGACACCATACTCAGCCGGTGGTTTGTATTCTTCTACCTACCCGCCACTGACGATTTGGGCAATGGCAGTCTCGTTCAAAGCATTAGGTCAGTCACCGTTTGCCGTTCGGCTTTTTAGTGCCGTCTGTAGTTGCTTTTCCCTTACCTTACTCTATGCTATTGCTCGGAGGATGTTCTCAACTTCCCGCGCTGTTCTCGCGCCTGTTCTCTTGGGTGGGACGCTTGTGTGGACTGCGTATTCCCGCATAGGAATGACCGACGTTCCTCTTCTTTGTTTTGTTCTTTGCGCCTTGTGGGCGATTATCAGAAGTGCCGAAGAAACAAACCTTACGAAGATTCTCTTCTGGTGTTCCGTCTATGCTCTTGCTGTTGCTGCTGCCTTGCTCACAAAGATTACTGTCTCGCTCCTTGCCATTGCATTAGTTCTGTTACCAATCTTCTCTTTGCTACTTCACAGGAAACCGGAACTTCGTTTGCTGTATCCCGAATCACTTCGCTTTCAATGGCAACATGTTGTGATGTTGTGTATAGCTGCATGTATTGGTCTTGGTATTGCCGCTCCGTGGTATAGCACAATGGCATCAACTCATGGTCGTGCATTTACCGACGCGCTCCTTGCCCCGCACCTCACTACTGTTGTTGAGGGTAATTCACGCTCGCTTGGCGCGCTATATTATATCAATCAACTCATCGTCTCGCAACCATACCTTATACTTTCGTTTGGATGGTTAGTCATGGTGGTCTTTAACCGCCTCACGGTATTTACTCGCTCAATTTCGGTGAGTATGGAGATATTCTGTGCAGTATGGTTTTTGACTACATTATTACTCTTCTCTATCGCACCAACCAAGATGCCGCATTACACCTTAATCATGGTAATACCCGCAGTCCTCCTTGCTTCGCGTATGGTTGTCATTCTTTCTACAATACTCATCACAGAAAAAATTGCCGTCATATCACTTGCATTAGTCTGTATCAGCATACTATGGTCATTAAGCCAAACATTGCGGGACAGTATTCAGATGCTGCTACACGGTAGCATATCCCCCATTGCGCTTAGCTTCCTTGCTATTACTATTCTTCTCCTTGCAGCTTCTCTCTTCACACCACAGAAGCTTCTCCTACGCATTGCACCTCGTATGGGAGTTCTCCTCATAATCATCTTTCCCGGATTGTTAGTTCTTCGTGCTGCATTCAATTCCACCCCGTATGTGCCCACGATATATGGCGCAAAAGAAACTGCATTGTGGCTTGATGAATCACCTGCCACACGGTTTATACATCTGTATCACTACCACAATCCTTCTGATACATTAGTCCCCAATCTGCGGTGGTATTTACGTGGTATCAGCACAGGGCGTTACAGCATCCGTCATGTTGCTTTGCCATTGAACTCAACAGATACAACTCTTTTACGCTCACTCGATTCATTTACGCAGCCAATACTCTACTCAACAACAACCAACGATACTCTTACCGCTCGCGTTCTCTATACTCTCATGCACTCGACGCAAAGTGGGGAGGGATTGCTTGCAACAATTGAGCGAGCACCTATGCGTACTATACGACTCCAAACTCCGGGGTTCGTCATCGTGCAGCAAGGTAGCGGAGAATAGGTAGGACTGCGCTGCCCATTGGTACCTTCATCATATCCCTCTCATTTTATGTTCCGACTACATAAACTCTCTCTGCCAGCTTGTTCAGAGGCGACAATGTTTGTAGTATTGCGAGGATGATGACGCTGACGTTATGATTGTTCTCTATAACTCGCGTTATTCATGGCTTATTGCCACCATAATTGTACGAGGTTATTGATAGAATGAAAGAGAATATTAAACATGCGCTTAAAGAAGTACTAATGACACTTCGTTTAGATATAACGAAAAATCTAAGGTACGACCGACTTACGCGCGAGATAATCAGAACACGACTAACGCATACCGCTAACTGTATTGATATTGGATGCCACAAAGGTGATGTATTAAAGCTACTCTTGCACTATGCTCCCAATGGAACTCATTATGCTTTTGAGCCAATACCGCATCTGTACCAAGCGTTAGAAAAAACCTATAAGAACGTGGCGCATATTTACCCATTTGCACTTTCTGATACTCATGGGACAAGTACTTTTCACTATGTGAGAAATGCACCTGCATATAGCGGCATCAAGAAAAGAACGTACGCTATCGAGAATCCTGATATTGAGCAAATACCTGTTGAACTACGAACATTGGATCAGATCATTCCACCAAATGAACAGATTCACTTTATGAAGATAGATGTTGAGGGTGCGGAGTTTGGCGTTCTGAAAGGCGCAAGGGAGGTACTCATGAAATCAAAGCCCATCATTTTGTTCGAGTGCGGGAAAGGTGGCAGTGACTATTATGGTACAAATCCACGAGATATTTATACCTATCTTACCAGCGACATTGGGTTAGGTATTTTTACCCTTTCTTCATTTCTCGAACGCAAACAGCCAATGAGCATTACTGAATTTGAAGAGTACTTCGCTACGAATCAGGAATACTATTTTGTCGCAGGTTCACCGAATGCAGCTTGAAAGATTCGCCGCTCATGTGTATCGGCTGCACTTGTTACTTGATGACAAATTCCGTGCGACGATTACGGGCGCGATTTTCATCGCTGATATTGGGCATAAGTGGGCTTCCTGAACCATATCCTTTGGCACTAAGCCGATTGCGTTCTACTCCACGTTCGACTAAGGCATTCAGCACTGCCTCTGCCCGTTGCTGCGAGAGCCGTGCATTGAGTTCAGGTGTTCCTCGGTCGTCGGTATGCCCACGTATTTCCATCCGAATACCGGGATGTGCGCGAAGTGATGCCGCAACTGTTTCGATAAACTGCATTGAACCCGACTGAATCACTGCTTTCCCTATCTCGAACTCTATATTGGCAAAGGTGATGCTTCCCGCCGAGTCGCGCTCGGTAAAGAGTGAGCGGTCGTAACTGCCTCGTCCAACAATCCGTTTCACACCGAGCTCGGGAATTGTCACGGCAAATCGGACATGGTGGATTCCGGCACACGCAGGTGGCGTATAGGTAATGCGATAATAGGTCTTCAAAGAACGGTAAATATCTGCGAAGACATAGGGAAATTCTTCGGTGGTATAGATGCGGTAATTACGCCCACCCGTCAGGCGCGACATCCGCGTTAACACACTATCATCAGCCCCACCGTATGCTATCGTATAGAGCGGTACTCGTTTGCCGTATGCCACTCGACATGCTTCTGCCAAACTTAATCGTGAGTTATTGTCATCGCCATCGGTAAAGAGAATGACGGCTTTCTTAAACTCCGCAGGTGCTTTCATAACTTCCTGCACAGCTATTCCAGTGGCATCATAGATTGCTGTGCCACCAATTTCGTTTGCGACATTCGGATTGAATGATGACCGCCATTGCGCAGTATCACCACTTAGTGGTACTTCGACCACGACCTTACCGCCAAAGGGTACGACCGTCAGCATATCTCCTTTGCTGATAATAGACATCGTACTACTCACAGCTTTGCGTAACCTGCGGATGCGTTCAGTTCCCATCGAAGGTGATTGGTCAATGACAAATGCTACCGCATGGGGATCGTTAATATCGCCGCGTACTTCTTCCACACGAAATGAATCAATGACAGTAGCTAATCCATTACAGGAATCCACCAATGTACGCCAGTAATTACGAAACGTACCGCGCCCCATAAAGCGCGGTGGCGCAAGTCCCATTACAAAGCGTCCGGTCGAATCCGTAATTGTTGCTCGTATGCTTATTGTGTTCGGGTATTTACTATCATCTACTGCACGAACATCTACTTGTGCCGGAGCTATGTTGGTAGGTTGTTTGTAGAACGAAGTATCATTACTTCCTTCGCGCTTCATTGCTCTACGGCGCGTTATCGAGACACCAAACCCTCCGATACCGAAATGGGAGGAATCACGCTTGCGCTTCACCAACGAATCGCGCTGCACACCTGAACTTATTGCAATCAGCGAGTCAATGCGCTTTTGCTCTACTGTATCGGCGATACCGCGAACGCCGGTCGTGAATGATGAATCAACCTCTTGTCCATTGCCGACTGATTCGGAATCATACATACCGAACACTGCTACCGAATCATAACCATCACTTTTTGCTATGCCATGTTTAGCATCGTACTCTTTTGCCAATGAATCTAAACGCACAGATGAATTCATATACTTTGGCTTGTAGCCCTGCGGAGGAAGCATTTTGTCCACATACTCAATCATTTTATGCGGAAGACAACCATCATGCAACACCGTAATACTGCTAAGGAGTATTATCAACGTCGTATGCCATTTCCAACTACGTTTGCATTGCATGATTCATTCTTTATGTGTTATTCTCACTGCACTACGCATTAACCGTCGGTAGGTTTCGGTGCTGCTGGTTGAACTGACGGTGCAGTTGCCGGCGTAGGTTTCTTTTTCGCAGCGAGTTTTGCTGCACGGAGTTTGTTATAGTCAATGGACTCACGGAGTTTGAACGTAGTATCAATCACCCCCCGTGCTACCAAAGTATCATACGCACTAAGATACCGTTTGCGATTAGGTACCGCACCGCGAGCATCGCGTGGAACTTGCGACATTGGAATCAGGGCTTCCTCGATATTCATCGGGTTATCTGGAAGCTGCACCAAGTTGGACTTATTCGATGGAATATCCAACCACGGACCAAATCTCTTGCGTGTATAATCAAACATATCGAGAATAATAACCGGAGTTCCGGTAAAAGGAATAAAGCGCTTGTTGGGATCTAACTTTGCCGTCTTCACCCACTTGAAAAGCCACTTCGCGTCATCCATATACTGACGAACACAGGAATGTGATACCGGACGACCGGGCATATCAAATTGGTGAAATGCGTTTCCTGCATACTGATGAAAGTTCACCGTAAATGGCAGTTTCCAAAACTCGTTCAGTGATGAAATACGCATCTCCTGCTTCCAATTCACGCCATACCTTCCGGGAAATGTCGGCTTGCCTTTTGTGCCTGTATTACACGCTGCATAGCGCACAAGTTCGCCCTTTTCATAACAAGCATACGCCTGATACTTATTGGATATCATTATGATTTTGGGAATACCGGAAGCTGCTGCATAGAACTGTGGAAATACAGAATACGCACGTAAGTCCTTATTGATGTGCGAAGGCAATACCAATGTATCCCCAACTCTGATATAGCGGAGCTCCTTGCGGTTGAGTACTGCAAGAACCTTTGCACTATCCTTTGAAAGTCCAACGGAGAATCCCTTCTTAATTGAATCCAGCATCCCAGCCGAATGGACATAGACCCGTGCATACTCTATAGTATCGAATCTACTTTCTGCTGATTGTTTACGAGCTGCAAGGATTGAGTCAGCGCGCGCAATAGAGTCACGTCGCACTGCTTCTCGTTGCTCTTGCTGTTGCTGCTCTGCTCTGGCACGTTCCTCTTCTTCAGAATGCCACATATCGCAACCTGCGTAGAGTAACGCTGTACAGAGAATTATTCCAAGAGTTATCGGGTGAATGCGGTGTATTGTCGTCATACTTGGTGATGTGATTGACTGCAAATTACAACCCCGAGCATCCATACAAAAAAAGAAAGGCAGAGCTGCAAAGCCCTGCCTTTCCTGATGTCATTCGCATTATGCGAAATATTGACTATTGATTAGTCAACCTTTGTAATGCGAGCCGTCATACGCTTGCCGTTTGGCATCACAACTTCGATGTAATATACACCGTTGGTGAGTGATGATACATCGAGCGAGCGAACGTTGTTTTCACCTGTTGTCACGCTACCAAGGTCGAGGTTCATTACCTCTGCACCGATGAGGTTGCGGATAATCAAGCGTGATGAAGCGTAATCTTGATCTGCGCTCATCTTCACGAACACGTTACCATTGGTTGGGTTCGGATAGAGTGTCAGACCGTTGTTCATTGTAATATCGTCAACCGATACCACACTGTCCACGCGGAATTCTTCCGATTCGTTTTCGCAGCCGTTTTGGTCTGTGATACGAACGCGGTAGCGTCCAGGACCGCCTGATGTCCAAGCGTCAATTGTTTGACCATTTGCGCCTGTAATCACGTTGCCATTGAATGACCAGCGATAGGTAGCCGCTGAACTTGAACGGAGAACGTTTTGTGTACGTGTGATTGTCGGACGTGGCGGTGTTGGGAATTGCGTAACCGTGATGGATTGCGATTGACCCGTACAGCCATTTGTATCTGTTACTGTTACAGCAAAGATTCCACTTGTCTTCACTACGATGGTCTTGGTGGTTGCACCGTTTGTCCATGCGTATTGCGAGAAGTTGCCACCTGCATCAAGAACAACACTGTCGCCTTGGCAGAATTGAGCCGGATTCTTGCTCGCTGTGATAACAGGAGCCGGTTTTGGATTCACTGTTACATCAACTGGTGTTGAGGTAGCATTACAGCCAATTGCATTAGCAACTGTTACTGTGTATGAACCTGCTGTTGTAACATTAAGCGTGCGAGCTTGACCACTTGTACCAAGTGATGTTGTTCCACGGAACCATTGATAGGTTGAGTAGCCAGAACCTGCGTCAAGAACTACGCTGTTACCTTCACAGAACTTCGTAGGACCATTAGCTGTAACTGATACGACTGGTTTTGGTGAGATCTTCACTTCAACTGCGTCTGTTACTTGCTTACATCCATCTACGTATGTGATTTCGCAGCTATAGAAACCAGCGCGTGTCACTGTAATCGAGTTCGATGTTCCACCATTGCTCCAGCGATATGTTTGAACATTGCTTGCTGTTACGCTGAGTGTTACACTACCACCTTCGCAGAACTCAGTTGGACCGCTTGCTTGCGTAACTGGTTTTGGACGGTTTGTAATCGAAACTGTGACTGGTGAGCTTGCATTGCTTGTACAGCCATTGATATCAACAACTGTTACTGAGTATGAGCCGCCTTGTGTAACGGTGATGCTTGGTGTTGTTGCACCAGTGTTCCACGCATACGTAGCAAATGTTGCCGGCGTAGCTGTTAGAGTAACGCTTCCGTCGGTACAGAGTGTTGTCGGACCGCTCGGTGTGATTGTTACCACCGGACGTGAGTTCACTGTGATTTGACGTGTAGCTGTTGCTTGACAGCCGGTAGCTGTGATTGTTTCGAGGACACTGATTGTGCCTGTGTATCCTTGGATACCGACGTTCGACCAGTTCACAGATACTGTGCGTTGGTTATTAGCACCAACGATTGACGATGTTCCACCTGATACAGTCCAGAGGTAGGTGATACCTGCTGATTGAGTTGTATCCACATAGGTATGTGTTGTATTCACGCATACAGGGCTGTTGCCTGTGATGAGCGGACGTGGGAGCGGGTTAATCGTAACTGGATTGATGGTTGCAGTGTTCGAGCATGAGCCAAGTGCAACAGGTGTTGTTTCAACAACTGTTACTGTACCCGGACTTGTCGAGCCCCATGTTACCGAAATCGCGTTAGTGTTTGTTGCACCATTGATTGTACCGCCTGTTACCGTCCATGCGTAGGTGTTACCAGCTACGTTTGGTGTTGAGTATGATTGCGTTGAGAGAGCGCAAACCGCAGCCAAACCTGTGATGGCTGGTGTTGGGAGAGCGCGGATGATGACGTTTTGTTGAACACGTGTATTACATCCAGTTAGACCAACAGTTTCCGTTACTTGAACCGTACCGTTACCAGCCGGACCCCATGTTACTGAAGCTGTGTTTGTGGTTGCACTACCGTTGATCGAACCACCTGTTACTACCCATGCGTAGGTGTTACCAGCTACGTTTGGTGTTGTGTAGATGTGTGTCGAGCCAGCGCATACACCATTCGGGTTCAAGCCATTTGTTGTGCTTGTGATTACAGGCACTGGGTTTGGATTGATAGTAATGGTGAATGTTGTGTCCTTCGAGCAGCCAACGTTTGTTGGTTGTGTTGTAGTATTTACTGTTGAGAGGAGTCGGATAACTGCTGTTACCGGAACGTTGGTGTTACCGGTTGCCGTTACTGTGTACACATCGCCTATACCAAGGTTATTGCTTACAACACCACTGATAGTTACTTGACCACCTGCTGGTTGTTGAGCGATTGACCATGTGTATGTGCGCTGACCATATACGTTTGGCAAGCTGTTATTTGCTTGATAAACGCCTACGTTCGTTGTGTTGCCTGGGTTCGCAGGAACAATACCTTGACACAATGCAGCCGGACCGGTTATGAACGGTTGTGGTGCGTGGTCAATAGTTGTATTCTGGCGAACAGTTGTTGAGCATCCTGTCGCTGTAAATGTTTGTGCCACTTGGATAAATCCAGCAACGTTATCTGTACTTACGTTATTCCAAAGAACTTGTGCAGAGTTTGTATTTACTGCGCCAAGGATAGAACCGCTTTGTACTGTCCATACAAATGTGCTGTTCACATCTGCAGGAGTTGTATAGGTGATAAATGAACGACCGCAAATATCCTGAGTTGGTACCGGAGTAATTGCCGGTTTTGGCAATGGATTCACCGTTACAACAAATGTGTCAATGATTGCACATGCTTTTGTTGCTGGTGTAAGTGCGCCGTTCGTGTAGCTGATACTTTCTGTGAGACGTACAACTGCCGTTACAGGTGCGGTTGTCGGGTTGAAGAACTCGATACCTACGCTGTTCGATGATGTAGAGAGCGTGCTTGCGCCGCCATTGATACGTACACCGAATGTGTTTGTAAGCGGACTGTTGTCAGTAATTGTTGTACCGCCAACGGTAACCGACCATGTATATGTACTTGCCGGAGGATTGATTGTTTGGTTCAAGCCCGGTGTTGTGTACGTATATGCAGTTGGATATTGTTGAGCGTTTGTGCTGTTCTGAACAACTTGGTGGTTCGAGCAAACTGTGCGAGGACCGCTAACAGATGGTTTTGGCTGCCAGTTTACTTGAACATTCACGTTTGTAGTACCAGTACATGCAGGGATACCATTACCTGTTTCTGCTACAGTCAGTACGCGGGTTACTGAAGCCGAAGTTGTCGGCTCATTCCATTGTACTGTAATCTGTGTCAAGCCAACACCTTGTGTTGCAGATGTAATTGTACCTGTTCCTGCTTCGAGTGACCATTGGAACAAGCTACCTGCGTTAATTGGGTTGGTTACTGTATAGGTCTCAGTATTGTTAGCATTGTTTGGCAAGTTGTCGTAGTTGGTTATGTAACCGCATACGTTCGTGTTGCCTGCTACGATCGGCGTTGGAGCCGGATTAACTGTTACGTTCACATTTGCTGTTCCTACGCAGCCGTTCGGTGATGTTTGTGTTACCGACACAGCGCGTGTTGCAGCTGTTGCGCCCGGATTGTTCCAGCGTACTGTTATCGTGTTACTTGTTACGCTACCACCAGTGATAGTGAATGTACCGCTCGGCAAGCTCCAGCTGTAGCTGTGGTTTGCCTGGAATTGTGTTTCATAAACAGCATCAACACCCGGACATACTGCCACAGGACCAGAGATAACCGGAACTGGGTTTGCTTCGATTGTGATGTTGCGAACAACCGGACCACCTGTACATACCGGAGGACCTGCTGTTGCTGCTGTGAGCGATACTGTTCCTGTACCAGCTGCACCCCATGTTACTTGATACGATGTACCAGTAGCATTTTGTACTGTTGGAGCAACACTACCAGTGCTTTGCCATGTGTAGGTCAAGCCACCGATTGGGTTGAGTACATTATAGGTAACTGTTGTACCAGCGCAAGCTACTGTGCTTGGCGGTGTAGCAATTGCCGGAGTTGGGTTCAATGTTACTGCTACTGCATAGTTGTTGTTTGTTGCAGGAGCAGAGCAACCTGTTGCGGTATTTGTAAGATTCAAAGTAACGGTACCATTGATTGCGCCCCATGTTACTGTGATATTACTTGTACCTTGACCTGACCATGTTGTTGCGTTGTTCACACCCCAAGCATAGGCAAATCCATTGGATACAGGAGTTGTTGTATAGTTAACCGTTGAGTTTTGATAAACTGCTGCCGGACCGCTGATAGCGAAGTTCGGTAGCGGATTAACTGTAACGTTGAATGACGATGAAGCAGAACATGTACCTACTGATGGGTTTTCTGTTACCGTTACCGTAGCAACTACCGGAGTTGAACCTGTGTTCACCCAGTTCACTGCTAAGGTATTTTGGTTAGCAGCATTCACAATTGGTGTGAATGTCATACCCGGAGGCAAGTTCGTGATATTCCATGAATATGTACGACCTGCTACAACGAACGGTGTTGAGTAGTTGCCAGTTTGACCTGAGCAACGTGTCGCATCGCCTGTAAGTACCGGAATTGCTTGCGGGTTAATTGTTACTGCGAGTGTGTTCGAGCCAATACAACCACCTGCGTTCACAACAACAGATACTGTTGTGTTAAACGCTGCAGCCGGATTTGGAGTGTTTGCCCAATCTACTGTGATTGAGTTCGTACCGATACCGGAGCTGACATTACCATTCGCACCAACTGTCCATGTGTAGGTAGCACCTGATACTGCTGTTACGCTGTATGTCTGGGTTGTTGTACCGCACACTGTTGCTGGACCTGTGATACTTGGTGTTGGAGCTGCTACAACATTCACAGCAAGTGTGTTTTGTTGAGCGCAACCGTTGCTGTTTGTTTCAACAACACGGATGCTACCTGCACCGATTGCTGTCCATTGTGCCTGAGCTTGGTATGTATTCGTTGGTCCAACAAATGTTGCTGTACCACTTTGAATTGTCCAAGCGTAGGTATTACCTGTATTGTTTGTAGTTACATATGTAACAGTAGCATTTTGGCAAGGATTGGTTGGACCGGTAACCGCTGGTGTTGGGTTAGCAACAACTGTTAAGGTTACTGCATTCGCCATTGCTGTCGTACATGCAGGTACTGTGTTTGAAATACCCATTACTGTATAGGTATATGAACCAGCTGTCAAGCCCGTCAATGCCGGGAATGTACGTGGGTTACCATTACCTGTTACTGTTGAGATTACAGTCGAACCTTGCATGAGGTTATATGTATAACCAACCTCTGATGTACCAATACTTACTGATGAAGATGTAGTTCCGGTGAATGCACCTGTTGCACAGATAGTAGCCGGTGATACCGATACTGTTTGTGCGATTGGCAAGTCAATCAATGTTACGTTGATTGCTGCGCTTGTGCCAGTACAGCCGCTGTTAGTTTCAGCAACTTGAACTGTTCCGTTTGGTGCTACTGTACCCCATACAACTGTTGCTTGGTTAGCATTTGTTGTAAAGGATGCTTGACCAGTGATTGTCCATGCATAGGTTGAACCAGCATTAACTGGGGTTACTGTATAAACTGCTGTTGAACCTTCGCACACTGCCAACGAACCTGTTACGGTTGGTGTTGGTGGATTGATGATTGTTACAGTTGCAGTACCGTTCATTGTGCTTGTACATGCACCTAATGCTGCTGTGATTGTGTAGTTATACACGCCCGCCGTAGCATTTGTACGTGTGAATGTAAGTGGTGAACCTGTGCCTGTTTGTGTTGCACCATCAGCTGTACCATTACGCAAGAGCGTATAAGTAACACCTGCTTGTGAACCACTCAATGTGATAACCACATTGTTTGCCACGTTTGTACAAGCGTTTGCTGTTGTTGTAGCAACATTGAACAATGTTGGTTGAGCAACGATTGTAACGATTGATGAACCAGTACCTGTACAACCTGCATTTGTTACAGAAAGACCAACTGTTGTTGTTCCTTGTGCTGTCCAGTTTACATTGATGGTGTTTGTACCTTGACCACCGGTAATTGTACCGTTAGTATTTGACAAGCTCCATACGTATGTTCCTGTAGCTGCTGTAGAGTATGATTGTGTTGTGTTTTGGCAAACTGTTGTAGAACCTGTGATAACAACATTTGGTGTAGCTGTGATAGTTACATTCGATGTTGCAGTTGTATTACAGCCGGTAGCACTGATTGTTTCAACCACTGTTACTGATCCGGCACCCGGAGTATTACCCCAAGTGATGGAGATGCTGTTCACATTGTTTGGTCCTTGGATAGTTCCATTTACTGCTGACCAGTTATAAGCATTACCGCTTGCAGGCGTGCTATATGTGTAGGTCTGACCTGTACATACTGCTGTTGAACCTGTGATTGACGGTGTTGGGTTTGGATTAACTGTTGCGTTTACTGTACCGTTCATTACGATTTGTGTACCAACGCAAGCACCGGTAGTTGCAGTACCGCGAACGGTAATTGCATACGTACCTACACCAAGTTGACCGCTACCAGTTCCTGTTGGGAATGTAAAGGTCAAGTTTGCACCTGTTCCAGTTTGAGCTGAACCAAACGCGTTTGTTCCAACATATGCTTGATAGCTTACGCCTGCTGCTGATCCCGAGAGAGTAGCGGTGATATTAGCACCAATACATACTGCGGTATTAGCTGGTGTAAGGTTGAATACTGCCGGAGGAGTTGTTACAACTGAAGTAAATGTAGCAGTCGCATTACATCCTGTTGATGTATTTGTTTCTGTTACAGATACTGTACCAGCTGCTGCTGCGGTTGTTGTGTTCACGATGATCGTGTTTGTTCCTTGACCGCTTGCAATTGTATAGCCGGTAGTTGGTACTGTCCAGTTCCATGTGCGTGTTCCACCTGTCGCTGTTGTGAAGGTAACTTGGTTACCTGCGCAGAACGGACTTGGTGTTTGGCTGATGGACGGTGTTGGTAACGCATTTACTGTTACTACTGCCGTGCCTGTCATAGTTGTTGTACATGCACCGAGTGTTCCTACGATTGTGTAGCTGAATGTACCGACGCCACCATAGGTATTGTCCGTGAATTGGATAGGACCTGCTGTGCCCGGTGTTTGTGTACCCAAGCCAGTTGTGCCACGGAACAATTGATATGTAACACCTGCCTGTGCATTGCTCAATGTGATGATTGCATTTGGCAACGGTGTTGTTGCACAAAGCGTTGCTGTTGTTGTACCTACTGTGTATGCGATTGGCTGTGCATTTACAGTAACATTTGCTGTTGCTGTACCTGTACAGTTGTTTGCATTAGTAACGGTGAGGTTCACTGTTTGTGAGCCAGCCGCTGTCCAGTTCACTTGGATTGTTCCTGTTCCCTGACCACTTGCAATCGAGCCACCTGTTGGTACTGTCCATGCGTATGTGCTGAATGTACCGGTCGAGTATGTTGCGGATGTGCCTTGGCATACTGGTGATGCAGGGGTCTGAGTGATTGCTGGTGTTGGGAGTGCGTTCACTGTTACAGTGAATGCTGCCGATGTAGCCGAACATGTTGTCGCTGAAACAGTTTCTGTTACAGTGATTGTTTGCGCGCCGGTTGTTGTTCCAACCGTTGCTGTAATGCTTGATGCATTTGTTGCTGATGTTGGTGTCCAACCTGCTGGCAATGACCAAGTATATACACTACCTGCGTTGTTTGTTGTTGTATATGTTTGGCTTGAACCAACGCAAACTGCTGCATTACCTGCTACAGCCGGTGTTGGTGTTGCATTAACTGTCAATGCTACTGAGCCATTCATTGTAACCGGTGTTGTACATGCACCAGTACCTGTTGCTGTTACCGTTAGGGTATAAGCACCTGTATTGGTGATGTTACCACCTGTACCAATTGTGATTGGCAAGGTGAGTGCTGCATTTGTACCTGCTACTGCACTGCCCAATGGAGCAGCACCGTTCATTACCTGATAGGTTGTACCAGTTTGTGAGTTCGAGAGCTGTACGTTGAAGGTTGTTGTACCTGTGTTCGGACGGCACACTTGTGCTGTTGCCGGAGTCACATTATACACAACCGGTGATGCACTGATAACCGATGTAAATGTTGCTGTTGCGCTACAACCTGTTGCTGTGATTGTTTCAGCTACGGTGATTGTTCCGCTTACTGTTGTTGATGTTGTTGAGTATGTAACTGCTGCTGTTCCTGCGCCACCAACTACTGTGTAGCCCGCTGGTGCTGTCCATACATAAGTGCGACCTGCATTTGCTGCTGTCGAGAATGTAACATTGCTACCTGCGCACACCGGATTCGGTGTTTGTGTAATTGATGGTGTTGGGAGTGGATTAACAGTAACGACATCTGAACCTGTCATGTTAGCAGTACAACCTGTACCTGTAACTGTAGCAGCTACGGTATAGTTGAATGTAACTGTTGTTGCTGATGTCTTTGTGATACTTGGGAAGCTAAATGAGCTACCTGTACCTGCTACTGCTGTACCTACATTCGAGCCATTCTCAATAAGCTGGTAGTTAACACCAGTTTGTGAACCGCTCAAGCCAACTGTGTAGGCAACGCCTGAACATACTTGTTGATTTGACGGAACAACGTTGAATGCTGTAGGAGCAGGATTAACGACTACATTGTAAGGTGCTGAAGTAAAGGAACAAACACCGTTTGTTTCGGTTACTGTGATTACACCTGTTCCAGCTGTAGTCCAAAGTACTGTTGCTGTAGATGTACCTTGACCAGTTGATACCGTTCCACCAGTTACGTTCCATACCACTGTTGAACCAGTGATACGTGTCGCTGTGATGTTATAGGTAGCTGATGAGTTTTGGCAAACTGCAGCTGTTGCTGGCTGTACAATTGGGTTTGGACGCTGTACTACTGTTACAGGCAATGTTGATGTGCCAGTACATCCAGAAGCATTTGTTTCAGTTACTTGCATGTTCACTGTACCGCCCGGAGGTGTACCAAAGAACTGAACAGTAATGTTGTTCTGGTTTGTTGGGCTTACTGCGATATAGCCCGGAGGACCTCCTACTGCCGTCCATGCGTAGGTATTACCTGCATTGAATGGTGTAGTGTAGGTGTACTGTACTAATGGTGTTGCACCATCAGCACATGCTACGTTTGTTCCGGTTACGTTCGGAGTCGGAGGAGCTGATACCACAACTGTTTGGTTCACTGTTGTTGAACACTGACCTAGTGTAACAGTAATACTGAGGGTATTTGTACCCACTGCATTCCAGGTACGAGTAAATGTAGTATTTGTCTCACCTGATATCGGTGTGCTATTTACTAACCACTGATAGGTAGCACCTACTGTGGTTGTAGTTGCATAAGCTACTGTTTGACCAACACACGCTACACCAATTGCTGCTGTAGGCGCTGTTGTACGACTAATGACAGCTGTTGGAGCAGCTACTGCTGTGATATTCACTTTCGTTACCGTAGTTGCGCAGCTTGTTGCAATTGCTGTCTCGGTCAACGAGAGGTTAATTGTACCTGCTGCAGTCGGTGTAATCGTAAATGTCGGTTGTGTACCGCTTGTCGGTGTTGCCGAACCTGAGGTAACTGACCATGAGTATGAATTTGTTGGTGTGTTATCAGCAGTGCTGAACGTAAACGGCTGACCAACACATGCAGTAACTGCACTTGCAGGTGCAATTGCCGGTGTTGGGTTCGGGTTCACTGTCACGGTACGTGTTGTACGTGTTGTACAGCCAACAGCAGAACGTTGGATAACGCGGATTGTGTACACTGTATTTGGATTTCCACCCCATACGATATTAACATTGGTAAGACCAATGCCGGATACCGGTGATGTTGATGGGCTACCATTAATAGTATTTGCCGCGTTTGCAGGTGTGATTTCCCAGATATAGGTATCACCTGCTACGTTTGGTTGAACATTATATGCACCTGTTGCATTCTGACACACAGCTTGCGGACCAAGGATGGTCGGAGCCGGTGGTACGAATACTTCATGTTGGAATGTGCTTGTATTTGTACAACCGTTACTGCTTGTAACAAGCGCTGTAACAGTTGCAATACCACCATTTGTCCATTGTACGCGAATAGTGTCATTTGTGTTACCTGGCGAGCTTGTATATGAATATACTGCTCCATTTGCTGTACCGGGTGCATTATTCAACGTCCATGCTACCGAGATAGTAGAGCCGTTTGTTGAGCGTGGTACTGCATATGCACGAATGTGAGTGTTTTCATTATTAAATGCACACGCACTGTCGTTTGTTGGATTCGGCACAAATGTGATTGCTGCGCTCGGGAGTGGCTTCACATAAACCGTAGCTGTGTCAGTGTTTTGACAACCCGCTGCATTTGTTACCGTAACGGTAAGTCGAGGCATAGGCGTTGTCTGAAGCCAAGGTGTGGGTTGCGGTGGAGTAGTAATTGTACCCCATGTTACGATGAACGGTGTTGTCGCAACGTTTGGCGCAGGTACTGCAACATTTGTTTGAGTTGTTGGTGTTGTTAATGGTGAACCAAATACTGCCTCAGCATTCATGCTCCATTGGATAGTGTATGGACCTGTTCCAAGAGTTGGATTAGGAACAACAATATAGGATGCTGCTTGACCGGCACATACACCACCAGTTGCGAATGTTGGACCTACAGGAGCAATCAATGAATTTGTTCCATTTGTGTTTTGCAATGGAACACCACTACCGCCACCTGCGATATCCGGGATCGGTGTCTGGCTTACAACCACTTGATATGGCGTAGTTACCGGACTTGGACAACCACTTGGGGTTGAACCATCGCCTGTCGGCGGTCCGAGCGTAGCGACTACACGCCATTCAACATTTGCAACCGCTGCCAAGTTAGTACCAAATGTTACCGTAGCAACATCTCTAAACATACCAGAAGTACCACTATTGCTGAGCGTAATTGTATAGTCAGTATTAACTACGTATGTTGGTGTTCCGCCCGGACCTGTTAGCGTCCAAGCGAAAGTTGTACCCGGTGTTGCTGGATATGCAGCCGTGTTTGATACACGATATGTATATGCAGGATTTGCCGGAGGAGGAGTAATGACGTTATTTGGTGCCGCAATTTTATTTGGGCAAACCGGAGTTGGGTTATTACCTGCTGCCGGTGTATTAAGCGTCAAAACGACCTCTGGTAATTCATTGAATACAGTAAGATTCTGCGTTGCTGTTGCACCAATACGTCCGCAATTTTCGGTAGTATTAACTACTACATAACGGATGTTGATGTTCTGAGCTGCATACGTTAATGCAGATGTTGGTGCAATTGTACCTACAGGTACTGTATATGTTGCAGTACCAGCAGTCATTGCCGAAAGTGTCATTGGCAGTGTTGCAGGTGTATAGGTGGCAACGTTTGTTGTACCTGTTAATCCTGTTGCTTGTGTTGTTACTGCATAAACTTGTGTATTACCGGTAACGCCAGCCAATGTGATATTCAGTGTTGCGTTTGTTCCTTCGCACTGATAGTCATCTGCTGTAAAACCTGTGTTGTTCCATGTTGTAGTTGGTGTACCCGGAATTGCACTAACCGCAACATTCATTGTTGTCATCGTTGTGTTACATGCATTTACGAAGTTCACACCGGCAACATTTGAGTTAGCTGGCAAGCCCGCAATAAATGTTGCATTAAGTGGAGCCGGACCGTTTTGGTTGTTGTACTGAATTGCAGATACCGTACCTGTTCCCGCTGTACCCCAACGAACGGTAATAAATCCACGACCGATTTGCGTAATAGCAGTAGTTGCCACACCGTTAATCTGTGAACCAGTTGCGGCTGCACCACCAATTGTCCATACATAACCGTCGTCTCCATTAGCCGCGTTACTTGAACCAAGCTCTGGAACAGCATATCGGAATTCTTGACCGAAGCCGCTTGTATTATCGAACACGCATGCTTGTGCTGTTGTTGGTGTTGCTACTACTGGTGCATTCACATTAGGCACTGTTGTTGGCACTGCTTGGAATGTTGGCGGACCAGCGATTACCGCAGGAACGTTTGTATTAGCACTTGTTGGTGTTGTGTTGTTAGCACTTGCCGCATTTGTACCTGTTTGCAAACCAAAAAGGTCTGGTGTTTGAACAACTGTTACATTAAGTGCAACAGGTGCAGTTACGCTTGGTAATGATGTATTTGTACATCCGATACCTGCTGCAGTAGCCGCGCCGTTTGTAATACTGAACGCTGTAATTGCTACCGAACCGGTTGCATCATACGGATTTGTCACAGCACCAGCTGGCACAGTTACCGTCACACTAAATGTATTTGCACTGAATGTACCAGTTATTGTATTCGTAGCATTACCTGTTGTGATTGCCGAGTTTGTACCTGCAGTAAGGGTGGCACCCGTGGTGAGACCAGTACTTGTCAGCGTCATGCTGAATGTACCGGATGTAACCAATGCCGGTGTTACGGTGAAGTTGTAGGTAAAGGTTGTACCTTCGCATACCGCACGAACAAGTGTATTAGCTGCGTTGACAACTGCATTTGTGCCAATCGAGGTCAATGCCACTGTAGGTGTTGGGAATACTCGTGTTTGGTAGTTTACTGTACGAACTGCACCAGCACCAAGACCGCTACCGGTAGCTGTTTCTTGCAATGTAAAGTTTGCAAAAGCAGGGTTTGAGGTTGGTTGTGCTGTAATTGCACTTACATTCATCGTGCTACCTGATGTAGCATTTGCAAGGGTAAAGTTACCAGCTGCAAGAGTTGCATCTGCTGTTGCTCCACCTGCTGTTGTCCAAACACTTGCTACTGCCCACTGATATGCCGAGGTAAGTGTACCCGGGTTGTCAGTGTTGTTTGCAGCACCAGTAAATGCAACATTCGATGTTGTTGCAGTGGTAGCCGCGTGTACTGTTGTTGATGATGTCAACAACACATTAGTGTTTGTTGTAATTGCAGGAACACTAGTCGAGAGATTTACAGTACCAGTTGAATTGTATGGATCAGCCAGGTCTGACGACTCACGATAGGGGATATTTGTACTTGTATGACAAACTGCTGTTGGGTTGTTTGCTGTTGGGTTTGAACCCGTAGAACCCGTAGCTGGTGTCTCATCTGCTACACCAAATGCTACGTTAACAACAGGAACCAAATAGACCACTGCTGTATATTGATGCGAACATCCAGTTGCTGTTACCGTCTCTGTTAGTAAGAAGACAATCGTATCGCGTTGCGATGTGTTGTTACCCGGAGCAAAACTAGTGTTATATGTTGGTGTAAACTGAACAGCATTTGTGGTTGAACCACTAAACGACACCGGACCCGTAGGGGTTGATGCGTTACTCGTATTTAGTTGTGCACGTGTTGAACCCGGTACACGGTGCATTGTCCAAAGGTAGCTAATACCAGCAACACTTGGTACAGAAAGTTCACTTGCGGTACCGTATGGTACGTAGAAGTTACGTGTAACTGCACGTGGTGCTTCTGATGTTACAGAGCCATACGCTGCGGGCAATGTTTGGGTAATACGACTATCGCCCGGTTTAGGAGCAATAATAGCATCAAATGCCTGACCATTTTCAAAACACCCTGTTGGTGTAGATGCACTAATAAAGACATCAACATCTAAAGGTGCAGCAGGGTAGAGCAGCGCACCACCATTAAGTGCGGTCACTGCCGAAGAAATAGTAGATGCGGTAAAAGCAAATACCATTGTACCATCACCATCAGCTGTTAATGTTCCAAGCAATTGGCGATCTGCTGCTGTACCTGATGCTAATGGGTCGGCACCAGCTGGAATAGCATAGCCGTTATCTGCCATAAACACACGATATGTAACACCTTGCACGGCGTTGGTAAAGCGGATATTAAATGTCTGGCGCGCATCACCAGCCAATACGCCAGATCCTCCATTACCAATTACAGACCCGGTACCAGTACCAAATGATGTTGCACGCAAGTCAACGCATGCTGTGCGTGCACTTGCGGCACTTGCATTATTTGCATAGGTACTATTATTTGTAGATAGTTCTGGCACGTTAGGAACAATAAGATCACATACTTTCAATACATAACCATCAGGTGCAGCACCCGGAGTTGTTTGAATAGTTGTGGCAATAGTTCCTGCTGCGGCACCGGTTGTAGAACCACCAAGAATGATGTTACGTTGATTATCAACCACCATTGCGTTGGTATTTTCATCACCAGCTGTACCTGCAACCACAGCGAACTCTGTCGAGAGAGCTGTACCGGCATAACTCATACGAGTTACATACGAATCAAAACCGCCTTGTGCTGTATTGTTCGTTGCAACAGTAAATGCGGAACCATGATTGTAAAGGTTTGTTGCTGTAGCGATATTCGAATGACCAGCTACAAAGATCTTACGACCACGACCCAATGCTACGGTATTAGGAGCAACTTCAGAAACAAAGTTACTATCAGTATCTACCGCATAGAGGTAATCATTACCGCTCGATCCCCAGTATGTACCGAAGCTACGATTAAGAGCAGATGCCGATAGATTATAGATAACCATAAAACCATCATACTGCGCTGTCGTACCAGTACCATTAATCAAGTTTGTTCCACCTGACGATGTACCGCCAGCAATGTGTGCTGTACCATTTGATTCTGAATTTGTATAACCAACGGCAACCACACGGTCTGTACCATTATAGTCGTTAGCAATACCAAGTACGCGATCTTCATTAATACCGCCAACGTAGGTACCGGCAACACGACCAAGGTTTGTATTTAAGAATGCTACAAAGCCGTCAAGGTTTGCACCATTCTGTGCAACGTTCGAGCCATCTACGTTCAAGCCGGTATTGTGCGATGTCGGCGTAGCGATACTATCCAAACTGTTTGTGTATCCACCAACCCATACACCTGCCGCTCCGGATGCTGTACGATTGTAGCGTACCGAGGTAACAATTGTCTGTGTACCTGCAGTAGCACCATAGTATGTACCACGTGTGCGCGATGAAATCGTTGTACCCGAAACCGCGAACGTAGCAACAAGACCAGTTACCTGAACACCTGTTGGATACTGAGTTGAGTTCATGTACTCACCACCAGCATTCGAAGCAAGACCTGTAGCCCATGGTGCCTGTGATGTAGCGTTGCTGGTGTTACCACCAACAACTATCTCAGTACCTGCTGAATTAAGATCAATACTTGTTAAGTTATCGTTCGTAGCAGCTGAGCCAAAATATGTAACTTGAGTAAGAGCACCTGCACTTGTCAAGGTAGCGATATAGGAATCAAATGCACCACCACCATAAGTTGTTTGCAATGTAGTAGCTGCGAGCGGTGTACCAAGTGAATTACTTGTACGACCAACTACATAAGCATTACCACCCGAGCCAACAACAATTGCATTAGCGCGATCTTCACTATTACCACCAAATACTGTTACATAGTTGCGGGTTGCTGTTGAACCATATGTATAAGCAGCAACAAACGCATCTGCGGAGCCGCTTGCAGTTGCAGTACCCGAAGTCAATGGGAAACCAGTACCACCGAAATAGCCACATGTATAAATGTAGCGTGCGCTAGAGGCAGGTGCATAGCTACGTTCAGTAGCCACACCAAGAATAATATCTGTGCCAGCACCACCGTGAAATGAACCCCAGTCACGCTGCGGGTCAATCACAAGTGTCTGTGATTTATCGTAATTAGGAACGTTGAAACTGAGAACATTACCTTCAACATTAAAGGTAACAGCAACTTCTTGCTCTTTACCATTGACGTTAACAAATGAATATGGCTTATCTTCAGTCATTGTCCCAAGAGGTGTTGTTACTGAATAGCCGCCATCATTTGCTAGAGCAACTTTGTCTGCACCATCAAAACTCATTTTGATTTGCGAAGGATCGCCACCCGGACGAACAATAAACTCCGCTTTCATACCTTGACCTTTTGCGGTAAGCACCATGTCAATATTCGGATAGACATTCTCGTATGTCAATTTACCGAATGAAGGAACACCCGTGATACCATCTTTACCTGCGTGGGCAAGATAATAATTTTTCACACCTGGTTGCAGGTCGTTTGATGCAACCTTCACCGAACTATTTGCACCAACAAGATTCATGTCCAAACGATGGACTTGATACTTTGGTTGATACGCTTCGTCCGAAGCTACATCTTTTGCCGTGGGGCGTTTCGTAAGTTCCTTCTGGAACACATACGAAAGTTTATCGGCAAAGAAATACAATGACGTTCCTTGGGAACGCGACGTAAAGAGAATGTCATTCCTGACCTTCCCCTTTTCGTCTATGACTTGCCCTTTGTTCTGCTCGAACTCAAGTCCTTGTCGTGCAGCAATAGCATCCGCTTTTTTGCGAAGCTCCACTTGCGACGTGGCACTATTGTTCTGTGCAGAGGGCGAAGTTACCGGTTTGGTTTGGGCGAATGTCATTGTTGCTGCCAACGTCACTCCGACGATGGTAGCACAGGCAGTTCGCCACAAACTCCGTAACTGTTGTTTCATACAATCCTCCAACAGAGTTGTGAATAAATACATAATACTACTGATAACAATTAGAATATTCTTTTGTGATGTTGCACTGTGTGGTGCAGATGATGGTGATACAAAAAGGCAATCCTGAGCAGGAACAGAAGGCACGTCCGATGTGCGCGAGATTGCAGGAGTTGCAATCACCGTGCCGAACGGAGAAACTTCGCTTTGCGAAGAAGCGTATATGCTGCGATTGTTGTTGCCGAATGGTATCAAGTTTTCGTACCTGATGATGAGAGAAAAACTGACGAAAAAATTCCGAAATCATACCACCGTTTCCGAAAAAACTGCGATAAACGACTCGGTCTGTGAATGAATGAGTGCGAGATATCCCCCCGGAGATGGCGCAAACATTGCGGTCGCTTTGGCACATGCTGTCATGCTGCGCTGTAGCTGGGAATGGGGCTGAAAGCCGCATCAAATCTACATTGTACGTGCAGACAGACGTGACGTGACAGACGAAATCGCATGTCAATCATACTCCCCAAACTCCCCGTCGGTTTCAGAGACACTCTCCGAAACCGTCGCAATATAACACGACCCTTTCTTCGAGCAAAAGAATTTTTTGTCATGTTTCGTGATGATTTTATACCAAAAATTCACTTGGTTTTTTGTTGGTTGTTCACTATAGAAAGTGCCTTGAATTTCAACCTGTTTACGCTTCTTTTTCTGCCATTCTTTCTCATTATCTTTCTTGCACTCAAAGGTATATATACCGATGGTGGTTTACCTACAGACAGTCGTGATCGAATAGCGATTGTATTCGCACTTCTCAGCAGCAACCGAGTTTGCTGAAACATACATCCATATAGTACGGGTTAGTGCATTGTATTTTTGCGGTTCTTGATACTCAAGCCGACTCTCGTATTGCAATCTATGTATCCTATCTTGTACACCATATATTGTACTACGAACGTCTCCTACGCTTTGTGCGGAGTAGCACACTATATCAATCATCACGACGAATCATCCTATAATTACCAGTACATCAATGTCGCTCCAACCCCAACGCTTTTTTATACAGCATGTACTCTATGCTCTTCTGAGTTTCATTTTGTCCTACGCATGTCAACTACATGCCCAGCAACGTGGTGTATCACTACACAATACTCCAACCTTCATTCGTAATGCAGGTCAAGTACGAATTGTTGGTACATCAACAACGCAATCCAATAGCACTATTCCACTCTATGTTGCTTCCTTGCAATACGGTATCATCGGTATTCGTACCAATGGTGTCTCATTTGTTGTGCAACGTGAATCAACACTAACACGAACTGATATTGATTTTGATGGTGTATATACTATCACTACTCCCACTGTAGCACAACAGGTCAATTACTATGACACAGTTGGCACTCTTCACCGCTTAGATGCAACGAAGAGTATCATGCTCCGTAACACTACAACAAATCAGAGCATCGAAGTTCAACTTGATGATGCAGGTGTTCGCCTCAATGCCACATCCCCACTCACTGTTACGGCATCTACCTCAGTGCTCCATACTGCGGGAGAGCATATAGTGCTTGATGATATACTGCGCATCACAACGCCAACATCATTCGTATCACACAGCAACCCCATTGGTCTTCAACACACACAGATGCAATGGGAAATGAATGATACTCAACCTGCAATACAAATTAGTTTTATCACACCGACGACATCGGCATCCTACTTTGGTGGTAGTGCGCTGGACTCCGTTGCTGCAACGTCAGGCGACGGCACATCGCTCTATGTATGCGGCGTTACAACAAGTCCCAATTTTCCTGCAACAGCAGGTACACATCAGCAATCACCTCAAGGTGGTCGCGATGCTTTTGTTGCAAAGTTTGATGCGCGTGGAAGCCGCATCTGGGCTACGTATTTCGGCGGTAGCGGTGATGATATTGCAACAAGTATAATTACATCATCAACAACATTAGCCCTGTGCGGAACAACAGCAACAAAGTCAAATTTTATCAGTAGTGGAGGATATAAATCTTCATTCCTCGGAGGATCAACCGATGGTTTCATCTGTACTATTAATCCTGCAACAGGTCAGCTACTAAACTCAACATATATTGGTGGTAACTCAATTGATGCTTGTACTGATATATGCATCATGCCTAATGGTAATATTGCATGTACCGGAACTACATTTAGTGATAACATGGAAGCCAATGGGCATCAAAAAACACAGGGCGGTGTTAGTGACGTTTTTATAATTGTATTAAACCCCTCATTATCATCACTACAATGGTCATCGTATTATGGCTCAGATGATTTAGAATACGGTGGTGGCATCAGCGTTTCTTCAAATGGCTCCTTGTTTGTGTGTGGCACCACCGGCAGTTATAATGCTAACAATATAGTTTCAACCGCGATAGGTGAAGGTAATGATCTTGTAGAATTCTTTGATGCCTTTCTTGTAAAATTTTCTGCTCAGGGGGTACGCGAATGGGGTCGTTATTATGGTGGTAAAGGATACGATTATGCAAACCGCGTCATTGTTACCTCTACTAGTGTAGCTATCATTGGTCACACTAACTCAGGCACAACGCCGGATCGCTTTATTGCAACAGCCGATTCACCACAACCTGATTATGGTGGAGGAAATAACGATGGATACATAGCCGTATTTAATAGCGAATCTGGAAGAAGATTGTGGGGAACATACCAAGGTGGTAGCGGCGACGACCGTTGCACAGGCATTACAGCAACACCCAATGGTGATGTGTTCGTTACCGGCATGAGCAACAGTGCAAACTTCCCTCTCTTTCCGAAAGATAGTCCGGCACCGGCTGGTGGATACGACGCATTTATGGGATACTATAAAGCTGATGGCAAGCAACGCATTGCCTCGGTTCTTTTTGGTGGAAGTGGTGACGACCGTGGTGCTGGACTTATGCGCCTACCCGATAACACAATACTAATGTGCGGCACAACTACAAGTACGAACTTACCAGTCAGTGGTGGCGGACAGCAAAGTAACGCCGGGGGCAGCGACCTGTTCCTTGCTTCCTTTATTGATTATTCAATTTTGGATGTCGAGGATTCCGAGCAGAGTATAAATATCAACATTGCTCCAAACCCAATAGGGAATACTGTTCTGCTCCGCACCTCGTCAGATAATGTCATTCACACAATCGGCATCTACACAATACTTGGCGAAGAGGTAGTGCATATTCAAACCGATAAAAGTAGTGCAGAGTATCTCCTTTCCACAGCGCACCTCTCGGCAGGGACATACGTCATTCGCACCACCTTTACTAATGGTATAACAATGTCACGTATGGTCGTGAAAGAGTGATAGATTACGATTTTTCTATCCCCTCACCCGCTCCGGCAATTGCCCCGAGCGGGTGTTTTTTTTGTATAACGATTTGTTAAAATATAAGACCTTTTATGCGCATACCCTAGTTCCATCTGTATCTTTGATAGTGCGTAGTTGCTGACACACTCAATAATTTTTGTATTATAGTTACACGTATGCGAAAACTAGTCTCGCTGACGGGGTGTGTCTTGGTGTGTCTTTGTTCCGTGATGTATGGACAAACTCGCCTTGTCAAACCTATTTTCTCGAATGGTGCAACTTGTGCTGCCACAAGCACTGTTCACATTAATGCTACTCTCGGTCAATCATTTATTGGTGTGAGTTCCACACCCTCCGTTGCATCCCATCATGGGGTCTGGTTTGTGCCAATATCTGATCAGCAGAATGAACAAACGGGAATCACTACCCTTAGCTCGGCGACCGCAGGTTCATACTCTCTCTCCCCCAATCCCGTTACAACAACTGCACACCTGCGATTTAGTCCTGCGTGCCGCTCTAATCTTCGTGCCGACCTCTACGCCATCAGCGGAAAGTTCATTCAGTCATTCACCTGCTCAACGCTTGATTCACCAACACTTCAAACAGGCTTGACGATTGATGCATCTGATCTCTCAAGTGGTATCTACTCGCTTCGCATTCACTCTGATTGCGATGTTATGACCATCCCCATCTTGGTCAGCAAATAAGCCGTTCTTATTAAGCCGCTCTTACACAGCTATCATCTCAAAAATTAACATTTACTATAAAGGATTATTATGCTACGTTCCGTACTCTTAGCCGCGCTGCTCTTCGTCTGTGCTACGGCTATGCTCAATGCGCAAACCACCGCTTCGGTGCCACGCGCTCTTTCCTATCAGGGTGTACTCACCGAGCCGAACGGTACACTTATGCAAGATGGTGAATATACTATCTCCGTTCGTCTCTATGATGAACTCAATGCTGCTAATCCCATCTACATCGAACAACACAAAGTCATCGTTGTTCGTGGTCTCTTCAACCTCCTCATCGGCTCGCAGATTCCTATCCCTGCTGCTGTCCGTTTCGACCGCGCTTACTTTCTTGGCGTGTCGGTCAATGGTACTGAAGAAATGAAACCTCGTACTCCGCTCACTGCTTCACCCTATGCTCTCCGCGCCGAAACAGCCGCTCGTGCTGATGTGGCTACGGTTGCAGAAAACCTTGCTCCCAATGCAAAAGCAGTTTCATCGGTGAACTCACTCAGTGGTGATGTGATGCTCAAGGCAGGAACTGGTATCGCTCTCAATCAACAAGGCAATGAAATCACTATTACCTCTACTCCTGCTAACGGTACCGCTGCCGATAACAAAGGAAACAAGCTACTTGGTACATACGGCTTTACAGGCGACCTAACAGGTACAGCAAACACAAATGCCAACTTTGGCTCTTGGTCTGTTCGTATTGCTCAGAATGGTGCTACCAACGGTCAAGTCCTTCAGTGGAACACTTCCCAAGGTAGGTGGATACCCGGTACTATAAGTACAACACCGACCGGCACAGCAGGTGGCTCACTATCAGGTAGCTATCCTAATCCATCGCTTGTGGCTAACTCTGTTGGTACTACCCAGATTGCAAATGGTGCTGTTACCGATGCTAAAGTTGCAAGTGGTATCAGTGCATCGAAAATCAGTGGTGACATTAGTGGTAATGCAGCTAATGTTACTGGTACCGTTGCCCTTGCTAATGGTGGGACTGGTGCTACTACTGCAACTGGTGCTAGAACGAATCTCGGTCTTGGATCGCTCGCTACACAAAACTCCGTAACTACAAACGAGATAACTGATGGAACAATTACTGCTGCTGACCTCAATCAAATGAGCGCAACCACAGGACAAGTATTGGCGTGGAATGGAACAGCATGGACACCAACATTAGGTAGCACGGGAACGGTAACGAGTGTGAATATATCAGGAGGCACAACGGGATTAACGGCAAGCGGTGGTCCGATAACTTCATCAGGTTCTCTTACTCTCGCTGGTACTCTTGCGCTTGCTAATGGTGGGACTGGTGCCACTACTGCAACTAGTGCTAGAACGAATCTCGGTCTTGGTACTCTGGCTACACAAAACTCCGTTGGTGACGCGGACATTACTGATGTTGCCGGATCGAAAGTTACTGGCAATATCTCTGGTAATTCTGCTAATGTAACAGGTATTGTTGCGCTTGCTAATGGTGGGACTGGTGCCACTACTGCAACTGGTGCTAGAACGAATCTCGGTCTTGGTACTCTGGCTACACAAAACGGTACATTCAGTGGTACAAGTTCCGGTATTAATACAGGTGACCAAGACCTCTCCGGGCTAATGCTAAAGTCAGCTAATCTTAGCGATGTTGCAAGTGTATCTACTGCTCGTACTAATCTCGGACTTGGTTCATTGGCTACAAAAAACACCATTGCTACTGCTGATATTGACAACGCTGCAGTTACCCTGACTAAGATTTCTTCATCCGGTGCGAGCTCTGGTAATGTACTCACCTATAATGGCACAAACGTTGTTTGGGCTGCTCCAAGTGGCGGAGGTGGAACTGCCGGTGCATTCGCGGCAAAATCAAGTGACGAGACATTTACCACAACGACAATAGGTGATGTAGCAGATTTAACAATTACACTCGAAGCCGGAAAAACCTACTCACTTCAGAGTAATATATTTCACACGCGTCAAAACAACACAACTTCTGATGGGTATCAAATAAAACTAACCTATACAGGAACGCTCAGTTTTGCCGCGTACGCATTTGCCGGTAGCTCAAACGGAAATAATTATCAATCTCCAGATTTAAACTTTGTGTTTACAAGTAATCTCGCAGGTTCATTTGGCACAGTTGTTAATCTGGATATGAGTGGTCTGATAACAACAACAACAGGTGGTACTCTTAAACTTCAGTTCGCCAAAAATGTCACAACAAACAATAACCCAACTATCATGAAAGCAGGTTCTTACATAACAGCAGTGCCTCTCAATTAATAATTACATTATATGACTATTTTTCACCCGCTCCGGCAATTGCCCCGAGCGGGTGTTTTTTTGTACCTTTTTTAGAATTTAAGAGCATAGCGACCTAAACTACCCTTCCTATGCGTATCTTTGGTTGTGATTATGTTATTTACATATCCCCACCCCACATCCCCACCCCCACCCCAAAAAAACATTTTATTCACTACTTACTGTCGAGGTTATCCTTATGCGAAGATATTGTTCGCTCGTAGGTGTTGTCTTGGTGTGTCTTTGTTCCGTGATGTATGGACAAACTCGCCTTGTCAAACCTATTTTCTCGAATGGTGCAACTTGTGCTGCCACAAGCACTGTTCACATTAATGCTACTCTCGGTCAATCATTTATTGGTATGAGTAGTACGCCATCTACCTCCTCTCATCATGGGGTCTGGTTTGTACCAATGTCTGATCCGCAGAATGAACAAACGGGAACCACTACCCTTAGCTCGGCGACCGCAGGTTCATACTCTCTCTCCCCCAATCCCGTTACAACGACTGCACACCTGCGATTTAGTCCTGCGTGCCGCTCTAATCTTCGTGCCGACCTCTACGCCATCAGCGGAAAGTTCATTCAGTCATTCACCTGCTCAACGCTTGATTCACCAACACTTCAAGCAGGCTTGACGATTGATGCTTCTGATCTCTCAAGTGGTATCTACTCGCTTCGCATTCACTCTGATTGCGATGTTATGACCATCCCCATCTTGGTCAGCAAATAAGCCGCTCTTACTAAGCCGCTCTTACACAGCTATCATCTCAAAAATTAATATTTACTATAAAGGATTATTATGCTACGTTCCGTACTCTTAGCCGCGCTGCTCTTCGTCTGTGCTGCGGCTATGCTCAATGCGCAAACCACCGCTTCGGTGCCACGCGCTCTTTCCTATCAGGGTGTACTCACCGAGCCGAACGGTACACTTATGCAAGATGGTGAATATACTATCTCCGTTCGTCTCTATGATGAACTCAATGCTGCTAATCCCATCTACATCGAACAACACAAAGTCATCGTTGTTCGTGGTCTCTTCAACCTCCTCATCGGCTCGCAGATTCCTATCCCTGCTGCTGTCCGTTTCGACCGCGCTTACTTTCTTGGCGTGTCGGTCAATGGTACTGAAGAAATGAAACCTCGTACTCCGCTCACTGCTTCACCCTATGCTCTCCGCGCCGAAACAGCCGCTCGTGCTGATGTGGCTACGGTTGCAGAAAACCTTGCTCCCAATGCAAAAGCAGTTTCATCGGTGAACTCACTCAGTGGTGATGTGATGCTCAAGGCAGGAACTGGTATCGCTCTCAATCAACAAGGCAATGAAATCACTATTACCTCTACTCCTGCTAACGGTACCGCTGCCGATAACAAAGGAAACAAGCTACTTGGTACATACGGCTTTACAGGCGACCTAACAGGTACAGCAAACACAAATGCCAACTTTGGCTCTTGGTCTGTTCGTATTGCTCAGAATGGTGCTACCAACGGTCAAGTCCTTCAGTGGAACACTTCCCAAGGTAGGTGGATACCCGGTACTATAAGTACAACACCGACCGGCACAGCAGGTGGCTCACTATCAGGTAGCTATCCTAATCCATCGCTTGTGGCTAACTCTGTTGGTACTACCCAGATTGCAAATGGTGCTGTTACCGATGCTAAAGTTGCAAGTGGTATCAGTGCATCGAAAATCAGTGGTGACATTAGTGGTAATGCAGCTAATGTTACTGGTACCGTTGCCCTTGCTAATGGTGGGACTGGTGCTACTACTGCAACTGGTGCTAGAACGAATCTCGGTCTTGGATCGCTCGCTACACAAAATACTATTGGTACTGCCGACATCACGAATGGCTCTGTTACCTTACCTAAACTCTCCAGCACCGGCGCGTCCAATGGTCAAGTAATTGGCTATGATGGTACGAACATCGTTTGGCAAACTGCTGGTGGTGTGCCGACAGGAAATGCAGGCGGTGACTTGATAGGTACATACCCTATGCCGCAAATTGGCTCTGCCGTTATTAACAACTCACACATCAGTAACACTGCAGCCATTGCCTATAGCAAGTTGAGTTTAACCAATAGTATCACTAACAGTGACATTACTGCCAATGCTATCACTACATCCAAAGTGGCTAATGGTACTGTCACTACTTCCAAAATGGCGGATAGTGCTATTACTGGATTGAAGCTCCTCACCCGTGCTGTACAAACTGCTCATATTAATGATGGTGCTGTTACCGATGCTCAAGTTGCAAATGGTATTAGCTATACTAAACTCAGCGGCGCACCAACAAGCTTACCACCAAACGGTGCGGCAGGTGGTGATTTAACCGGTACATATCCTAACCCTACAATTGGCTCTGCCGTTATTAACAACTCGCACATCAGTAACACTGCAGCCATTGCCTATAGCAAGTTGAGTTTAACCAATAGTATCGCTAACAGTGACATTACTGCCAATGCTATCACTACATCCAAAGTGGCTAATGGTACTGTCACTACTTCCAAAATGGCGGATAGTGCTATTACTGGATTGAAGCTCCTCACCAATGCTGTCAGAACTGCCCACATCAACGATGGTGAGGTTACTCTTCCTAAACTCTCCAGCACCGGTGCGTCCAATGGTCAAGTAATTGGCTATGATGGTACGAGTATCGTTTGGCAAGCTGCTGGTGGCGCGCCAAGCGGTGCGGCAGGTGGTGATTTAACCGGTACATATCCTAACCCGACGATAGCATCAGGTGCTGTGACGAGTGGAAAGATTTTAGATGGAACCATTGTTGATGCAGATATATCATCCACTGCAGCCATTGCCTATAGCAAGTTAAGTTTAATCAATAGTATCACTAACAGTGACATTACTGCCAATGCTATCACTACATCCAAAGTGGCTAATGGTACTGTCACTACTTCCAAAATGGCGGATAGTGCTATTACTGGATTGAAGCTCCTCACCCGTGCTGTACAAACTGCTCATATTAATGATGGTGCTGTTACCGATGCTCAAGTTGCAAATGGTATTAGCTATACTAAACTCAGCGGCGCACCAACAAGCTTACCACCAAACGGTGCGGCAGGTGGTGATTTAACCGGTACATATCCTAACCCTACAATCGCTAACTCTGCTGTTACTCCGGCTAAGATTTCTTCATCCGGTGCAAGCGCGGGTAATGTGCTGACCTACAACGGCAGTAGTGTTGCTTGGGCAGCACCAAGTGGGGGCGGGGCAACAGTGGATTTAGTAGTAACTAAAACATCCTCGCAGACTCTCCCAATTGGTGGAACAGGTGTTACCCCAGACGACATAATCTTCAATAACGTCTTAACAAGTCCAACTGCGGGGTCTTTCGATAACACGACGGGCGTTTATACCACGACCAGCTCTGGAAGCGCCTTCTATCTTATCTCAGTAACAACCGCAACGGATGGTGGTGTTGCTACATATCCTGAAATCGTCATCGGTGGCGTAACTGCGGCAGTTGGTGCAGGAACAGCGAGTCCGAACTTGCCGAATCCGACTGGTAGGGGATCTATATCGCAGGTGTTCAGTATACCTGCTAGTACTGCCGTAAAAATCAAGCTTGCGAATGGAAGTACCAGTACTACTCGTAATGTTGATACGAGCGGTATCGTTCGCTTTACTATCGTAAAATTGAACTAATATGCATACTAAACATACCCTGATGATGTAGCGGAGCTAAGAGAGGATAACCAAGATAACTGTGCAAACAATGTTACGGTTGGTCTTCCGATTCATAGAGTGCGACCCTCGGCTACCCTCACCCCACTCTCAGTGCCCTTCGCTGAACACGCAGTGGAACTACCTCCTAAAAAGAGCCAGTTACAAAATCTATACAGGCAGTATCACTCATCACCCGCTCTGGCAATTGCCCCGAGCGGGTGTTTTGTTTTGATAGGCAATGCTATATGTGAATTGTCTGTTAAAGCTGTGTAATGCAAACACCAAATACGTAGCCAGTCCGTACCCGGTGATTATCCCGCCGTAGTGAAACAACGTCCGTGTATTTTTGCTGCGGCAATTTTGAATCACTCACACATAATCATACACGCTCTATGTCATCAGTCATCGTAGATATTCATGCACGCGAGATTCTGGATTCGCGCGGCAACCCAACCCTTGAAGTAGATGTTACTCTGGAAGACGGCAGCATCGGGCGCGCCGCAGTGCCCAGCGGTGCCAGTACCGGCGAACACGAAGCAGTAGAACTCCGCGACGGCGACAACAGCCGCTACCTCGGCAAAGGAACTCTCAAAGCCGTTGAGAATGTGAACGAACAAATCGCCGACCACGTGCTGGGTATGGATGCGGGCGAGCAAGCGCAAATTGACCGCATGATGATTGAACTCGATGGTACAGAGAATAAATCACGCTTGGGCGCAAATGCAATGCTTGGTGTGTCGCTGGCGGTGGCAAAAGCAGCAGCCGCGTATTGCTCTATGCCGCTCTTTCGCTATATCGGTGGTGTCAATGCTCGCACAATGCCCGTTCCTATGATGAATATCTTGAACGGCGGCAAACACGCCGACAATACAGTGGATATTCAAGAGTTTATGGTGATGCCGCTTGGTGCTGAATCGTTCTCCCATGCGCTGCAAATGGGAACTGAAATTTTCCATACGTTGAAGTCAGTACTGAAGAAAAAAGGATATTCTACCTCGGTGGGCGATGAAGGTGGCTTTGCTCCTTCGCTTGGCTCGAACGAGGAGGCATTGGATGTTATTATGGCTGCTATCCAACAAGCGGGCTTCACACCGGGCGAGCAAGTTGCTCTTGCCTTGGATGTTGCTGCCAGCGAAATGGTCGAGAACGGCGCATATAAATTCTATAAATCTTCGCAGCAACTCTTCAGCCCCGAGCAGATGGTGGCATGGTATGAAACCCTCACGAACAATTACCCAATTGTTTCTATTGAAGATGGCTTGGGCGAGAATGATTGGCAAGGATGGAAAATGCTAACCGACGCTATTGGCAGCCGTGTTCAGCTTGTGGGCGATGATTTGTTTGTTACGAATCCGGCATTCCTGGCGCGTGGTATCGAAGAAGGTGTGGGCAACGCAATCCTGGTGAAGGTCAATCAAATTGGCACACTTACCGAAACACTTGATGCCATGCTACTTGCCTCACGCCACGGCTATCGCAGTATTGTCTCGCACCGCTCGGGCGAAACCGAAGATGCAACTATTGCCGACATCGCTGTTGCAACGAATGCAGGACAAATCAAAACCGGCGCACCATCGCGCACCGACCGCGTGGCAAAGTATAATCAACTTCTTCGTATCGAGGAACTTCTTGGTCCCGACGCTGTGTATCCGGGATACAGCACACTCTAAGAATATCCTCAACACCGAACAACATAAAAGCGCGTCCATCGAAATGATAGACGCGCTTCTTTTTATGAGTTGCTTTGTGTGGAATGCATCTATTGTATAGCATGAAATACCGATACTCGCCTTAGCGTTTTTGCTTGTACTTGGTGCGGTACTTTTCGGCAAGTCGCGTTTGCTTTGTATTCAGCGACATCGCTCTTCCTTGAATAAAGGCGTGACTAAGCTGATTGGTCAATGCATCAAGCGCATTGCCCGACGAAACAAACAGCGTTGCATCTTTTCCCGTCTCAATCGAGCCAATGTTTTTAGCAACACCAAACATCGTAGCAGGATTAAGTGTGAGTGCCCGCACTGCATCATCTTCTTTCAATCCAAACGCCATTGCAGAGCCAGCCATAAAGGGCAGATTGCGCTGCTGCCATGAGCCATTATCCGAAAAGGCAAACATGATACCTGCTTCGGCAAGAATACGCGGAAGTTGATAGGTTTGGTCGTAGCCCTCGTCTTCGCGGCGTGGTAATCCATGCACACGCTCAATGATAACAGGGAATCCACTTGCTTTAATCTCGGTAGTGAGTCGCCACGCATCGTCAGCACCATTCAGGATAGCGCGGAGGTTGAACTTTTTAGCGAACTCAATAGCGGCAAGAATTTGCTTATACTCCGAGCAGTTCAGAATTACCGGAAGTTGCTTCTCGAATACCGCCCGCATAGCTTCCATACGAATATCCCTTACGGTTATCTGCTAAGCCCTGCTGTGCTGCACGAGAGTACATCCGCGCTTTCTCGAAATAGGCATAGAGTTCTTGCAAACGTTTTTCACTTTCCTTACGCTGTTCGTCGGGTGATTTCTGCATCCATGGCGCACTAAAGACAGCGAAGTTGGGGATATTCACCACAAGTGCGGAACGCTGGCGCAATGCGATGTCCTCGCGCGTCCAGCCATCCATCATCATCAGCGACGATGTGCCGCTTACCACTCCGCCTTGCGGCATCACATTGGCAACCAATACACCGTTGATACGAACAGTTGGGATGATTTCGCTATCGGGATTATACGCTACTGCACCACAAGCATTGGGATTCCATATCCCACTTTCCGACATATCGCGTGTGGCACGCACAGCGTCAATTTCTGTCAAGCCAAGTGTGGTGCTTGGGGCGATGAACCCGGGATAAATGGACTTCCCCACGCAGTCAATCACTTCTGCACCTGCGGGAATAGCAGCGGCAGAACCCACAGCGGTAATCACACCTTTATCAAAGACCACAGTGCCGCGCTCTATGACACCCGAACTAACGGTATAGATTTTAGCATTGGTCAGGGCAATCGGCTTTTCTTGTTTTGCGCCCGGTATTTCGTTGTGCGCACTGAGAATTGTTGCACAGAGCGCAATCATACAGAGCATGACAACAGTATGTAATCGAGTTGAGCGGTAGCTACTTATCATAGGGCGATGCGAGTGATTTGAGAAACGGATGCAAATATAACGCAGGTTGTCTGCCGAGTGCCGCTGTGGTTGGGTAGTAGATTATCTTATGTCAAGAATCATGCTCCCTACCTCACAACAACAATCCCCCGCCACCTTGTTGGATGACGGGGGATGATGACATGAATCTTGCGATTGTACGGAGATTAGCTTACGCTACTGCTTCGTGTCCCATGGACTGCATTACTGCTTCGGCATCAATGCCTAATCCTTGAGCAATTCCGGCACCAAGCTGTGCATCAGCCCGGAACCAATGACACAACTGTCGATTCAGAATTTCCTCACGCTTTGGTCCTGTCACACCGCTCATAGCACCAACGATGTTGCTGATGGTATTTGCCTTTTGTTCGGGTGTCATCAGGCGGAAAAGGTTGCCGGGCTGGGTGTAGTGGTCGTTTTCTCCTTCAGCGTTGCGGTCGTACCAATCAGCAAACTGATGTACCTAATTCCCAATTCGGGTTTTTGTATTCTTTGTCAGCCACAATGTTATCAAAACTGTTAGGGAAATAGTTCGGAGCCGAGCCGCCATTACCATTCACTGCCATTGCGCCATCACGTTGGTAATTATTCACAGCAAATGGACAGCGGTTCACCGGAATCTGCTCGTAGTTTGTTCCTAAACGGTAGCGGTGTGCATCGGGATACGAGAGCAAACGACCTTGAAGCATCTTATCGGGCGAGTAACCCGATACCATCTACCCACGTGTGCCGGAGCAAATGCGGATTGCTCAACCACCGCGAAGTAATTATCAGGGTTCTCGTTGAGTTCGAGTACACCAACATCAATCAGTGGGAAGTCGCCGTGTTCCCATACTTTAGTTAGGTCAAACGGATTCCAACGGAATGTTTTTGCTTGCTCCTCGGTCATGATTGTACTTTGACCGACCATTTCGGAAAATCACCTTTGTCAATACTTTCCACCAAATCGCGCTGAGCCCAATCTGCATCTAAGCCCTTCATGCGACTTGCTTCTGCATCGGTGAAGTTCTTAATTCCCTGCTGTGTTTTGAAGTGAAATTTCACCCAGAAGCGTTCACCACTATTGTTAATGAACGAAAATGTATGACTACCATAACCATTCATATGACGATATGAATAAGGCGTGCCACGGTCGCTCATAAGTATCAACACTTGATGCAATGATTCAGGATTGAGTGACCAGTAATCCCACATCATCGTTGGGCTTTTGCAGTTAGTGCGTGGGTCGCGCTTTTGGGTATGGATAAATCACCAAACTTCTTGGGGTCCTTGACAAAAAATACGGGCGTATTGTTGCCCACTAAGTCCCAGTTACCGTCTTCGGTATAGAACTTCACGGCGAAGCCACGTGGGTCGCGCTCGGTATCGGCACTTCCTTTTTCACCACCTACCGTCGAAAAACGTAAGAATACGCGGCACTGCTTTCCTCCTTGATTGAAGAGTTTGGCGCGGGTGTATTTACTAATGTCGTTGGTAACGGTGAATGTTCCGAATGCACCCGAACCCTTGGCGTGAACCACACGTTCAGGAATACGTTCGCGGTTGAAATGCGCCATCTTCTCGTGAAGAATGTAATCCTGAAGTAGAACCGGACCGCGAGGACCTACGGTCATGAGTTCTCGTTTTCGTAGTACGGCGCGCCCGATGCAGTCGTTAGTTTGTTGTGCGTCATAAGCAAGTATTCGTTAAATGTGAGTAATTGAATGTAGTGATAATAAAATTTGATAACCTTAGTGCATGCAAAGCTATTACACGTCTTTGCAATACCATCAGCAGATAATTTTATCTCTGACGAAAGCCCGCCGGAATGATTGCCGATACTTACACCACCGCAACAATGTGCCCATGAACCGAATCGTTCCTCTATCCTCTAAGCCAATTAACAGGCACTAAATAACCCACCTATATTTGCAATGAGATTCACTTGATGAGGCAGTGTCTCTTATATTCTTCACAACAGTTGTCTTTGCCATCTGTGATTTGAGTTTTACTCCTGCACAGCAAAATGGAAAACCGATTGACTGCTGGGTAAATGTTCCTATTATGTTCAAACTTCGGTAGGACGGGAGTTGATAACAACGGAACGTGGTGAATGGTCTCTGCCATGTATTAGCGTGCTCCCCATCTTTATCATTCACACAAACGAATACTTATGCTTTGCTTTACAACTACGATTGAAAAGTTTGGTGCAATGGGCGAGAAAACAGGATGGCGATATGTGGTGATTGATGCTACACGTGCCGATACCTTAAAGCCCAATGTGCGTGTGTCGTTTCGGGTACGTGGCACAATAGATAGCGTTGAACTGCGTGGTGCTGCGCTACTTCCGATGGGTGATGGCACGTTTATCCTTCCGCTCAATGCTCCCCTGCGAAAAGCTCTTCACAAAGATACCGGTGATTCTGTCGCTCTACAGCTCGAGGAAGACCCCGATGGGTATGTGATGAACGAAGAGTTTCTCGATGCAGTTCGCAGCGATAGCGATGCCGAGAACTTCTTTGCCACACTACCGGGTTCGCACCAACGGTATTTCTCGAAATGGATGGACAGCGCGAAAACAGATGGGACTCGCCAACGGCGTATAGTCCAAGCAGTTGTGGCACTTTCGCGCAGGATGGGTTATACCGAAATGATTCGTGCGCAGAAAATGTAATAGTCATTAGCAATCTATAAAGTGTATCGCAAAATGAATGTACGCAGCATAATTGTTCTTCGCCGGATTCTCAAAAAGTTTCTTGATATTTGAATCAATCCGCAGAGCTACTGTAGAAAGAGTATTAGTTATACTACACAAGGAAAACGTAATGAATATCGGAGTGGTGCGCGAGCGCGCAGATGGCGAGTACCGCGTGGCGATTACGCCCGACGCGGCAAAGCAACTTATAGCAAAGGGCTTTGGCGTTGTAGTAGAATCCGGCGCAGGGTTACCGGCATCGCATACCGATGATGCCTACGCCGCCGTAGGGGCAACCGTTGTTACCTCATCTGCTGATGTGGTTCGGTCTGCCGATATTCTCTGCGCCGTACAACCACCGAACGCTGACATTGCGTCGCAACTCCGAGGCGGTAGCGCATTAGTTTGTATGATGAATGCTTGGAAAAACGAGGTATTGATTGCATCACTTCGCACACAAGGTGTCTCAGCATTTGCCTTAGAACGCATCCCGCGAATCAGCCGCGCACAAAGCATGGATATTCTTTCTTCGATGGCATCAGTGGCGGGCTACAAAGCAGTGCTTCTTGCAGCGTCTGCATCAGGTCGCTTTTTTCCTATGTTGGTAACGGCAGCCGGAACAGTAGCACCTACAAAATGTTTGGTGATTGGTGCGGGTGTGGCAGGATTGCAGGCAATTGCTACTGCACGACGATTAGGCGCAGTAGTCGAGGCATTCGATGTGCGCCCCGCTGTGAAAGAACAGATTGAGAGTTTAGGAGCGAAGTTTGTTGAGATTGATTTAGGCGAGCGCGACACCGAAACCGCAGGCGGCTATGCCAAAGAGTTAAGTGATGAAGCAAAAAAGCGACAGCATAAAGGATTGGCAAAACATGTAGGGCAATCCGATGTGATTATTTCTACTGCAGCCATACCCGGAAAACCTGCACCGAAAATCATTACCGATGATATGCTTGCTGCCATGAAACCTGGGTCAGTAATTCTTGACCTTGCAGCGGAGACAGGCGGTAATACCACACAAACACAACCCGGCACAACAACGATTACTGCTCATGGTGTGCAGATACTCGCGCCGCTAAATCTTCCTGCCACGATGCCCATTCATGCCTCGCAGATGTTTGCAAAGAACCTTGTGAATTTCCTTACGTTGTTCGTTGGCAAGGAAGGCATCCGACTCCATACCGATGACGAGATTTTGGCAGCAACCTGCGTAACAGCATAACCATATTTTGCATGGTCTTCTGTAGCTCTCTATCAACAATGTTCTTGTGTCAGCACGGTGATACCTGATATTGATATTATACGGCATCTTGTAAATTGCGTGTGAATATGAACGGCATTCACAGCATTGCGGGAAACTATCATCCTTGCCGTTCGTGCGCTCGTGTATGTATTCCGGTATATCATTGTGTCGAAGCAGCGCGGCACAACGTTTACTCACTCTACTCATCTCACCCATGAAATCGAATATCGTATTGCAAGTAGCATTACCAATAAGTAGTTCTTGCTCCATCAGATGGCTACGTGCTATTCTCACTCTATCTATGTTGGTTATACTCACATCGGCATCATTGGCTCAAACAAAAAAAGGTGTGCAGTACGACCCCGATCCTGACCCTGATGATTTTGTCATGATGGATAAAGGTGCAGTGTTAGATAAAGTATCACTCCAAAAGAATTTCACCTATCCCGACGAAGCAAAGAAGAATGGTATTTCGGGCACAGTAATGGTTCATGTGATGATTGATAAAAATGGCAAAGCAGCCGCTGGATAGTGCGCGAGGCAGTACACCCGCTGCTCGATAGTGCAGCTGTTAATGCTGTGCGCAATGCTAACTACACAGCGGCGGTCTATGAAGGCAGAGCCATCAAAACATGGATGAGTATTCCGATTACCTTTCGTCTCGGCAAAAAGGCAATGCAGCAACAATCAGCCGACGATGAAGACAGCGACGGTTATACTCGCCCTAAATACAACAAGCAGGACTTGCAAATGAAATTCGCTATCCCAATGAAGCCCGTAATGCGAACATGCAATGCGACGCGAAGGTAGAAGTTTGGCTTACCAATACAGGTGAAATCACCGAAATACGCGATATGTCGCCATGCCCAAAAATTCTCCTCGACGAAGTAAAACGTGCAGTACGAACATTAAAATTTACACCTGCTATCCGTGATGGTAAACCAGCAGAAGATCACATTCTGATTACCGTCACATTTCCACCTAAGCCATAATTCGTATAGATGCCAATCATGAATCCAACATCGCGCCGCGCTCTTGTTCTTGCAGCACTACTTCTTGTTGTTGCCGGAGTAGCTGTGGTCTTCTCCTCTTCGCCATGGTCAACCATGGTCGCATCCATTTTCAGCGACAACAAATCGGTCGAGAATGCCAAACCGATACCACCATTTACGCACATATCATTTGCTGGTCGTGATAACTGTATCCCGTTTCTCGTTGTAGGCGATTGGGGAACCGGCTCGGGATTCCAACGCCGCGTAGCGAAAGGAATGGATACGTATGCAAAGCGTGAACAGCCGCAGTTTATTATTAGCACAGGCGACAACTTTTATCCCAACGGCGTTGAGTCAGCAAACGACGCTAAGTTCGCTACTCACTGGAAGAATATCTACACGGGTTCTGCGCTTCAACTGCCGTGGTATGTAGTATTGGGCAATCATGACTATCGCTTAGATCCCGATGCTGAGGTTGCATACTCCCGACGCGATACACAATGGATTATGCCAGCACGGTACTACTCTTTTAGAAAAAACAGCGGTACTATTAGCGCAGAGTTTTTTATGACGGATACGCAAATGCTCCATGATGGTGGCGATGCAGCAGCACAACAACTCGCATGGCTCGACCGCTCACTTCGTGCTTCAACTGCACAATGGAAAATCGTTGTCGGACACCACATGATTCGTTCACATGGCGCATACAAAGACCAAGCGTGGATGTTGGAAAAAGTCAAGCCCTTGCTGGATAAGTATGGAGTGCAGTTATACTTGAATGGACACGACCACGATATGCAATATCTGCTCGCTTCGCAGGATGGATTTGCGTGTATTATTTCCGGTGCAGGTGGCGGCTCGCGCAATACATCCTATGGTACAAATACACGGCTTGCCTATACAAATGGCGGCTTTGCGGCAATTGCTCTTATGGCAGATGGAATGTACGTTCACTTCATGGATAGCGACGGCACTATACTCTACGAAGATCGCGTCGCCGAACACTAAGGTTCTTGTTCACTCACCTTGTATCAATTACTTGACCTATAGCCCTTACTATACATGA
Source organism: Ottelia alismoides (assembly GCA_037367405.1). Classification (NCBI taxonomy): domain Eukaryota; kingdom Viridiplantae; phylum Streptophyta; class Magnoliopsida; order Alismatales; family Hydrocharitaceae; genus Ottelia; species Ottelia alismoides. The sequence continues at coordinate 43,948 of JAZKJV010005677.1, forward strand.
ATATCAGCTCGTTACTTGGTATCAGCGCCCCTATTATTCTTGCTTCTCAATCACCGCGTCGCCGGCAATTACTTGCTCAAATCGGTTTGGAATGCAGCGTTGTTCCTTCGCAGGTAGATGAAGATGTTCTTCACAACCCGTTGCTTCCTCCTGCCGAATACGTAATGCACCTTGCCCAACACAAAGCGCGTGATGTTGCTATGCGGACGACGGGCGATGCATTGGTAATTGGAGCGGATACGACTGTGGTGCTGGGTGACGACATCTTGAACAAGCCACGGGATGCTGACGAAGCGTACACTATGCTTCAACGCCTAAGCGGAAATACGCATACGGTGTACACCGGCATAGCATTGTCCTACGGCAAGAAAGAGCTAACGGCATGTAGTACAGCCAAAGTTCGATTTCGCCGATTAGGCGCAGAAGAAATTCGCGCATATATTGCCAGCGGTTCGCCATTCGATAAAGCAGGTGCGTATGGCATTCAGGATGACTTCGGTGCTGTTTTTGTCGAGCATATCGAGGGAGATTATTATACAATTGTTGGGCTCCCCCTTTCCCTACTCTATACGTCGATTGCCGAGTTGGTTGGTGGCGGTATTTCTTCGTCATTACCTCACTAATTACACGTTCTCTGCGTCGTGTGAGAGCAATTGCACGGATTCTGCTCTGATTCCCTGCCGTAGTATTCCGCAGCCGCTTACCGTATCTTTGCCAGCTATGACTCATACACGACCCGAAAATCACTCTCTCTTCGCCGTGCTTCGGCGGACGTTCGCCATTCTTGCCTTACTTAGTATTGTTGGTATAGCTATGCCTTCGTGTAGTAGTATGTACGACGCAACAGGCAAGCCGGTCGAAGAAATTTTTGCTCGTGCCAAGGCAGAATTTACTGACAACGATTTCATCGAAGCGCAGCGGCTTTTTGATATAATCAAGCTGCAATATCCAGCCAGCGATTACGCCGACGATGCGCAGTATTATCTCGCTGAAATCAACTTTAAACGCAAGGAATACATTCTTGCTTCCTATAACTACAGCTATCTGCGCCGATTATATCCACAAAGCGAATACGTCAAAGATGCTGCGCTCAAGGTAGCACTCTGCTATGTAGAGCTTTCGCCGCCCTACGACCGCGACCAGAAATACACGCGTGAGGCAATTGTAGCACTAACAGAATTCACCCGCGACTACCCCAAGGACACCTTGCTGAAAAGAGCGGGCGCGATGATGAATGAGATGCGTGACAAACTTGCTGAGCGCGAATATCGCATAGCCCAGCAGTACCGCATTTTGCTTGCACCAAAATCTGCCCTCCTTTATTTCGATACGGTAATTGATGATTATGCCGATACCAAATTCGGAGAGCTCTCGTTTGTCGGAAAACTGGAAGTCCTCACCGAACTTCGTCGCTACGATGAAGCAAAGTCGGTCTGCTTACTCTATAATCGCTTTTATCAAAATGGACAGCAGAAGGCACGGGTAGAACAGCTTTGCGCTCTTGCAAATAACCCGCCTGTAACCGAGTCATCAAAGAAATAACATCGGGGCTTTAATATCTTAATGGACGATAGTTTTCCTGCACTCCTAACACTCCAGCCAACAGGCGATATTGCTACACCATCGGCACTCGCATTCTTTAGATTTATTGCAGAACAACATGGTAACCAACGCCGCAAATACACACGCGAGCCGTATACCAACCATCTTGTGAGCGTTGCAGAATCCGTCTGGAATGAAACATCTAACCATAGTGCAGTTGCTGCCGCGCTTGCCCACGATGTATTAGAAGATACCGCGTGTACTACCACTCAATTACATACCGCCATTGTCAATGCCGGCTATGCTGATGCTGATGTGATTCTCCAGCTTGTGATTGACCTCACCGATGTTTATACACACACTACACACCCTGTGTTGAACCGCACCGAACGGAAGGTGCACGAGGCAGAGCGGTTGCGCTCGGTTGCACCAATGGCACAGACCATCAAGTATTGTGATGTCATGGATAATGCGATGAGCATTTGTGAATATGATGCAGGATTTGCACCTACCTATCTGCGCGAGGTGCAGCGTTTACTTGAAATTATGACCGATGGTAACCCGGCAACTAGAGCAAAGGCAAAAAAACTTATCAGTGAATTAATTATCCGACACGATATTCAACTTTCCTAATTACTGCATCCTCTGCTTAGAATCTGAATTCTACTCCACCCGAGAAGATATTGAACCGACTGATATTGTAGTCAGCAAAGATGGCAAATGGTCCAATCTGCTTCATCATTCCGATTGTCCATTTATAATTATTCGCTGCGATAGATACTGAACTACTCTGCACTACATCATCGCCCGGATAGCCATCGGCGGGGTCGCGGATTGCTCCTGAAGGCGGGTCGGGCTTAAGTAATTTAAGCTGTATCTGTATTTCTTGCGAAAGCACGTAGTCGTACGATGCCGTAATCTCCGTTCGCTCGAAGTTGAATCCAGTATATATATCCACGATGTTGCCAATTTTTTTACTTGCGTGGATATTCGCATTCCAAAACGTAGCACGCGAGGTGAGTTTTGATGCCGTTACTCCAACTGTGTTGGTAAGTCGTGTTCCTTGGTAGCCTACCTGTACGGCAATATCGCAAAAAGGATTTTCGACATATTGAGAGATAGAATGCTTGATGCCAACACCCCAAAACATAAAATCCCCTATGCTTGTATCAAGCTGTACCGGAGGAATAAATCGGAGCATCAGTTCCGTACCCCAGAGCGCGCCAATCTCAACCTGCGGAACAAAAGCATAGATAGAACGCAGGTTCTGTCCGGGCGGAACACTAAGACCCGGGGGTAATTTTCGGACTGCGCTATCGAGCTGCGCCTGCAATGCAGGTGATGCTATGGTACGATAAAGAGCAAATTCCGGATCAGTAGCAAGGATGTTAGCAAGCGCCTCTGTGTTAATAGCAATGCCGCCGGGCTGAAATCCAAAAATCGTTGCTGCTTTATCGGGGACTTTAATGTCTCCGGCATCTAACCCTTTGCGAAAAAGCCGCTTCACGACAGCAACGGCAAGTCCGGTTGTATCCCGCAATCCTCCATTAGCAAAGTATTGTGGTAGTACATTAAGGATATTTTCGTCGAGTGTGGGCAAGCGCGGCGAGTACAGCTTTTGGTCGTCGCGAATAGACCCCACCATTCCATGAACACTGACTCGAAAATATGGGCGACTAACTTTTTTCGGAACGTATGCTTGGTTGTAAAAGCGAGCATTCGATGTAGCATTAAGCGACTCGACCAATGGCGTCATATATGGGACACTATTCAAGTCGAAGAGTTCTTTGCTCAAGGCACGGGTAATGATAACAGAATTCGTATCGTAGCGTCGAGGTTGTGCATTCAGCACTACTACTGCCGACATCCAAAGAAGTATCACACAAAACCATACACCACCACTACCAATAGGATATGATATTTTGTTCTTTTTTGCTACTACCATCGTATCAACTCCGATTAGTTCTGTGATGTACTTCATATACTCTTGTGGTGTTGCGCGGTTACTTAGAGTTCCCGTCGCATCCGTGCAACAGGAATCTTCATTTGCTCGCGATACTTTGCTACGGTGCGACGTGCTACATTGAAGCCAATCTTCTTCATCTCTTTACTCAATTTGTCATCGCTCCACGGCTTATCCTTGTTTTCTTTGCTGATGATTTCCTTGATGCGGTCTTTGATAATTCGCGTTGATATTTCATCTCCTTCGTCATTGAGCAGTGACTCGCTAAAGAAGAACCGAAGCTCAAAAATGCCGAACTCGGTTTGGATATATTTACTATTCACCACGCGGCAAACGGTTGATATGTCCATGCCTGTTTCTTCGGCAACATCTTTGTAAATCAATGGGCGGAGTCCAGCCGGACCATCAGCGAAGAATTGCTTTTGTAATCCTGCAATGGCGGTCATTACTTTCAGCATCGTTGCCTTGCGCTGGCGAATAGCATTCATTAGGAATTTTGCGTCTTCGTATTTCTTGCGCAAGAACTCTCGAGTTTCCTTATTGAATTTTCTATATCGCGCTTCCTTCTTGAGTTTTTCATAGGCGGTGCTTACGCGCAATGCGGGCAGCGAACTATCATTGACCATGATAATAATATCGCTTTTGTCTTCATCATATTCGGCAATAAAATCGGGAATAATAGTCGTGATTGCCTGCACTGACGAACCATATCCGGGCTTAGGGTTAAGCTTTCGTATTACTTCAACGGCTTCACGCAAATAATCCTCCGTCACTTCAAGCTGCTTGGCTATATGCTGGAAGTGCTTCATAGTAAATGAATCATAAGCATGGACAAGAACTTCCATTGCAAGTTTTGTGCGGCGTTCAGTTTGGGCAGGGCGCGGAGTTGGGCGATAAGACATTCCTGTACAGTACGTGCACCGCAGCCGGGCGGGTCGAGTTCCTGAACTTTACGCAGTACTATTTCTGCTTGGTTAGCATTCAGCCGTTTGAGTAGGGTTGTTGCGCTATCGTTGTAGCCAACCGTACCGCTGCCATACCCATTGTGTGCTTCGGCAACATCCTTTGCGCTGATATTCTTTGCCGACTTCTTTGAGGTAGAAGATTTGCCTTGTTGAGCAAGCGATGACATCAGGCGTTCGTGGTTAATCTCTTCCACCTGCATATTGGCTTCGTCCAAGATGTCGCGTAGGGAGCGGCGCAAGTAGCCATCGTCGTCCAAGCTACCGATGATTTGCTCACCCAACACAATCTCTTCTTCGGTCAAGTCAATAAAGTGAAGCTGTTCCAATAGCTCATCTTCAAAGGTTTTAACATCCTTCATCTGGAAGGGTTCGTAGTCGTTATCATCATCATTGGGCGAACCCTCGGTATGCTGGCGCGCGGAGGGGTCGTCTTGCCATAATAATTTCTGGAACTCGAAGGCATCGGAATCATCAGGAATATCATTCTCATATCCGTATTCATCGCCGCCACTACCGTCACCATCATAGCTTACAGTTGGCGCATTAGAATCGGATTCCACGCGGAATGACTTGCCTTCCATTGCCTCGGGAACGTCCTCGTATCCGACAACTTCTACCACTGGTGCGGCTTCATTTTTTAGGGCAGCAGCCACTGTTTCGGCTGCCACACTGGGTGCAGATGCGCCTTCGGTAAAGTCGGTCTCAAAGGCATATTCTTCGGGTGATTGTGTATCACCGCCATCGGGCGCACCTTCCTCCAACATGGGGTTTTGCTCAATTTCTTGGCGGATATGCTGCTCCATTTGCAATGCTGGTAATTGCAGGAGTTTGAGATACTGTATCTGCTGCGGTGTAAGCGTTTGCTGCAGACCTACATTAAGTTGCAAACCAATTTTCATGACTTCCTCTTGTCAAGTGTTTTGATATTCCGTTATGATGAATGCAGAGCGGTATTAGTGAGTACCGTCTTGCCGGATTTGGTGAGCAAGCTCCACTGCTGCATGTGTCCACTCGCTACCATAAGCGCGTTCAAGTGCGCTTTGAACCGTCGTCACTATTGTTTCGTTTGTTGTTGTGCCATGTGTGATAGCAGGCGAACATTCTTCGATGCGCTCGTAGTAGAGATAATCACCGCCGAAATCCGCAACACGCACCGGAAACAGGTGGCACGAGAGCGGTTTGCGAAATGATGATTCACCATTGAAATACGCACGTTCGAGCGCACACTTAGCTATCTCCTCGTCGTAAAATACAAACACGCAATCGCGGTCGTCAATACATCGAGTGGCAAGTCCATCACGATCGGCAATGAGCCACCCTTGCTCGCGGATAATCTGCTTTGATCGTTCGGCAAGGTAGGGCAATGCTGCATCTACCGATGCCTGAATACTATCTATCTCATCGTTGCGAAGCGGAGCACCTGCACCGCCTTCCATTGTGCAACACGCACCCTTGCACTTCTTCACGTCGCACGAAAAGGGCTGTGTAAGAATCTGCTCGTCGAGGAGAATATCGTTAAGTACAATCACAACGATGCTGCTGCTTGATGTGTGATGCCGGAGTTGAGTTATGCTGCTGCTTGCAAAGCGTGTTTGGTGCGTATCTGCCACAAGCGGCAAGATTATTGTGGAGTAAACCAAAACGCTTTCTGCCAAAATACGTGGAGCAACTGCCACAAGCAAGGAAAAAATAGGAAACGAGCAGAGAAGTTGAGGTTCTGAGAATTGCAATCTCGGGGCTGTGTCTTCTATCGCCAACCTCTTCTCTTCCCTCTTTCTCCACCCACCTACATCACAAATCGCCAGATAACTTTTGTCTGCACAGTGGTTGTTCCCAAGGAGATTTGACCTTTGGTGTCCACCGCTTGATTGACAACAAAAAACACGTCAGCACCAAGAATCGGTATCCAGTTGATACGAAGGTTGAAGAAAAGCTGATCGGTACTATTATTCCATTGTGTGAACAGCGAGCCAAAGAGCCGAGTACTTGTGGCAAATTCCAAGCGAGAGCCAACAAATGTAAATGTGCTTTGTGCATCGCCAAACCGCAGATCATTACGACTGTATTCTGCACTGAGTGTGAGATAGCGGCTGCTACGCAAAACGGCAGCTGCATAGTAATCATACCGTGTGGCACTGTAGTAGTTGCCATAGCTGTATGAGACCTCACCACTTAGCTCACGTCCGTTGAATGTTTCAAAGTTGACATTCACGAAATGCCACCAATACTCGCGCGGGCGAATTGTATCGCCCAAGTATCGTGAATGATTGTTCAGGTCGGTCGGCTCGTATCTGATAATCCACACTAAACCATTCACCACTTTTGGTAAGAAAACCGATTGGGCGAAGTGTATAATTGAGTCGCTCGAATGCACCTGTTGCATCATTGAGAAAGTAATTCACTCGGAATGGAACAAACGACATGAACTGTACAAATGGTAAGAACGATGGACGAGGACGTAATTCGTGATTGAGATTGAAGGATTGATAATTGTCGCCGGCAAACAAGAATCCTACCTCGGGGTTGAAGTTTCTACCAACCCGCTGCCACGAACCATCAAGGCGAACATAGTTGTTAGGTAGGTTGAAATACACGTTGTGCGAAAGCGCAGTTTTCTGCGAAGCATCATTGGTGTAGCTCTGTGCTACTGCGCCGCCTATACTGAGATTCTTATCACCCAGAAAGTGTGTTGTGTTGTAATTAAACTGTGTACCATAGACGAAATTCTGTCTGCCTTGTCCAATTTTTGAAGTAGCATTTACCGAGATAAACGAATTATCCAAGACATCATGACGGTAGCTCAATGCTGAATAATTTGTGGAAGCAAAACCATCTTGCTCGCCTGTTTGCATCGAGAGTACACCCAGCGTACCATCATCTACCTTGCCGAGTAAGCGTATGCCACCCAATATAGGCACTGTCTGACTTGATGAGTTGGTTGGTAGTCCTATTCGGCGTGAGTAGAATCCACTGACACCATCCAAACCGAAGTCGAAGTAATCACGTCCCTCCAAAAAGAACTCACGCTTTTCGGGAAAGAAGAGATTGAACCGTGTAAGATTCACTTGGATGCGGTCAACCTCTACTTGGGCGAAGTCCGTATTAGCGGTTACATTGAGTTTGAGTGTTGGTGTGACCAAGTAATTGATATCGCCACCGATGTTACGCACAAAATCGGTCGAGCCATCGGAATTGCGCTGTGCGCCACCCAAGAGGTAGGGCTTGAATTCTATAAGATTGGTACTGCTGAGACCTTGCAATCCGGCAAGTGTGCCGGCACGATTGACGTTATTGATTTCGGCATCGCGCGACCAGCCCTGCCACTGCACTTGCTCGCGTTTTCTTCGGATGTTTCGCTCGAAGTTAATACCCAATTCTGAATATCAGCCGACGCAAACTTCAGAGTATTGAAGGGTATTCTGAGTTCAGCGAACCATCCATCTTTTGTTATCTGTGCTTGGCAATCCCATACACCATGCCAGTCCATATTGAAACCATTCCCGTTGTTGAGTACAAGAGCATCAGCGCGTGCGCCGAGTGGGTTAATCACAAACAAATATGCGTTGCGTTTATCGTTGTAGGTATCAAGAATGATATTCATATTGTCCTGAGTCCACCATGGAAAATCGCGTCGCAGTTGGTTGGCAATCAACTGGTCGGGTCTGCGGTCGTAGCACCAGATACCGAGATACAAGTTATCATTATCATAGAGGACCGCAACTTCGGTGCGCTCGGTGGCGGAGTCATTTTCTTTCAGCTCGCGTTGGGTGAAGTTGCTGATATGGATTGCGCGGCTCCATGCTTCTTCTTTCATCGTACCATCCAATGTGATACGCTCGTTTATTCGGAGTGCATAGAGCGTATCGGGTTTACTTTTCTGTGCGCGCATCCCCACGGCACACCCAACAATAAGTATCACAAGAATCCAACCACGCACACAGAAACAAGAGAGCATAATCAATACGTTAGAGAGCAAAATGTCCGCGATTGACGAAGCATAGCGATGATTGTTACACGGCGAGGTGTAATTTGGCAATGAAAGTTGATTATAGTTATTGCATACTCTTGCCCACATCGTTACTCTCAACCCATGAAATACGAAACATTCCGAAAACTCCGTATCGCAGCATTCATACTCCTACCCATTACAGTTATCATCATTCTTTTTCGTTCGTGTTCGGGCGGTGGAGCTACATCCAACCCATTACCACCTCAATCGCCGGTAACGCAGCAGCCCTCGTTTCCCTCACAACCAAAGCCTGACATTAACGCTGCCGAAGTTCCACTTCGCCCCATTGAGCGCGAGATATTGGAGTTGCAACAAGCACCGCTTAGTGAAGGAAAACAAGACGACAACGGCTCTATAAAACGGGTGCTTACCAAGAGCAACTACAAGGTGGATTTTCGCTGCGATATGAAGAAAGGTTTTAGTACATGGAATCGAGTGAAAGTGGACTGGAACAACAATCGCAAGTATGATGAGAAGTGGTCATTCCGCACAGATGGTACGGTTGCCCGCATGATTTCTCCCAACGACAACGAGGACTACACGATTGAATACCGCCTCCGCGGTGATACATGGGTTCGTCGGTAAGGGGTTTGGTGAGAACGAACTTGTTGGGGTAGGAGTAAGGTTCTGAAGAGATATATTCTCTTGTTCCTCCACGCATCGAAAACCTTGGGATCGTCCTGCGCTGGTGAATAAGAACACAATGAAAGTTTCACTACGTGTGCAGAGTCCACATCTACAGTGATGCTGGTTGATTGCCTTACAAAAACTACCATAAATCAGATTAATTCAACATCACTGCTTCATAAAGTGTGTTCATTGGCACAGCCATTTTCATAGTTTTGTATGTGCGTGTTCAACATCTGCCCTATAATCCCTTATGCGTAAAAAAATACTCATCATCGTTGGTATTCTTTTCATCCTTCTACAGCTATATAGACCTCAGCTCAACGAGTCAACAGCCGTAACAGATATGGACATAGCAAAGCACTATACTGTTCCTGAAAATGTGCAAACAATTCTGCGAACCTCATGCTACGATTGCCATAGCAATTCAACGAACTATCCATGGTATGCGCATGTGCAACCTATTGCTGCATGGTTAGAGCACCATATAGATGAAGGCAAATCAGAATTGAATTTTAGTGAGTTTGCCAAACGAAGAATAGCGGTACAGAATCACAAGTTTGAAGAAATTATTTCGCAGATAGACGAGGAAGAAATGCCATTACCTTCCTACACCATAATCCACCGCAATGCTATACTGAGTTCAGAGCAAAAGCAGATTCTTCGCTCATGGGCTACATCTATGATGGACTCACTCAAAGCCAAATATCCTGCGGACAGCTTGGTACTTCGCAGAAGACAAAAGCAAGGATAGCAGAGTACCTACTCCTCCAATGTACTCACATCGCCTTCGGGCAGACCAAGTGCGCGGGCTTTGAGTACGCGACGCATGATTTTACCACTGCGAGTTTTAGGTAAAGAGTCAACAACAGTAACTGCATCCGGTTTGGCTATCGGACCAATTTCCTTTGCTACGTGTTCTTTTAGTTCTTCTTCGAGTTGCTTGCTTGCGGTAACTCCATTGCGAAGCAAAACGTAGCAGTGAATTGCATTGCCTTTTAGTTCGTGTGGTAGTGCTATCGCGGCTGATTCGGCAACCGCCGGATGCGAAACCAACGCACTTTCTACTTCGGCTGTCCCTAAGCGATATCCACTGACCTTAATCACATCATCAATTCTGCCTATTATCCAAAGGTAGCCATCTTCATCCATTCGGGCGGAGTCACCAGCTGTGTAATAACCCTGTTTCTCGTATTCACTCCAATACGTTTTTGCCCAACGTTCAGGGTCGCCCAAAATAGTTCGCGCCATACCGGGCGAAGGATGCGTGATAATCAATTTACCTTCTTCGTTAGCTGGTACATCGTTACCTTGGTCATCTACTACTTTGATAACATTTCCAAAGAAGGGACGTGTTGCAGAACCGGGTTTGAGTGGTACAACTGGTAGTGGCGTAATCATAAATCCACCTGTTTCAGTTTGCCACCATGTATCCATAATCGGACAGCGATTCCCGCCGACAACATCGTAGTACCAACGCCACGCTTCGGGATTGATTGGCTCGCCCACACTACCAAGTAATCGCAGTGAACTTAGATCATGACGTTTCACCCATGAGTCGCCAAAGCGCATCAAACCTCGAATAGCAGTCGGTGAAGTATAAAGAATAGTAACACCATACTTCTCTATCATCTGCCACCAACGGTTAGGATACGGATGATTAGGCGCGCCCTCGTACATCATAATAGTAGAGCCGTTGATAAGTGGCGCATAGACCAAGTACGAATGTCCGGTTATCCAGCCCGGGTCGGCGGCACACCAGTAACGGTCATCATCTTTTATATCGAAAACATATCGGTGGGTTGTGGATGTATAAACTGAATATCCACCGTGTGTATGCACCAATCCTTTGGGCTTGCCTGTTGTGCCGGATGTATAAAGAATAAACAACATATCTTCTGCATCCATTACTTCTGTCTCGCATGTACTCGAAGCAATAGGCAAAGCAGACAAATCATGATACCAAAAATCGCGGTCGTTTTCCATCACTACATCATGTCCTGTTCGCTTAACGCAAATACATGATTCAATAGTAGCGGAGCGTTTCATTGCCTCGTTGGCGATGGACTTGAGGTCGGTGATTTTACCACGTCGCCAGCCGCCATCGGCAGTAACCAGCACACGACTTTTTGCATCATCAATTCGAGCAGAAAGTGCTTCAACACTGAATCCTCCATAGACCACACTATGCGCCGCACCAATCTTCGCACAAGCAAGCATCGCAATAGGCAGTTCAGGGATTTGCGGCATGTAAATCGTAACAATATCGCCTTTCTTCACGCCCATACTTTTGAGCACATTGGCAAACTTGCTTACCTCACGGTTGAGTGCATGGTACGAGAGTGTACGTACATCGCCCGGCTCACCTTCCCAGATGATAGCAATTTTATTCTTCCTCCATGTCTTCACATGGCGGTCAACTGCATTATGGACGATATTAGTTTTCCCACCCTTAAACCACTGGAATTGTGGTTTGTCGGAGTAATCAAAAACGCTTTCCCACGGAGCAAACCATTCAAGTTTATTTGCTTCTTCAGCCCAAAACTGCTCGCGGTTGGCTATTGAGAAATCATAGAGTTTTTGCCAATCCTTGATATGCGCTTGGTCAATCACTGATTGCGATGGATAATAGAGAGGTTGAGATGATTCGTTCTTTTCGTGCATATTCATGGATCTATCAAGTGTTGTTAATCAAAAAAGTTGGTTTGATTGGAGTAATTGTCTCCACAGTGCATACCCGTTTGCGTTCAAATGTAAGCCATCATAAGTCAAAGAATCAGCAAGAAATCCATCTTTGCAAAGCATGATATTCAGGTCAAGAAAGCGGCACCGTTTTTGAGCACTCAATTCCATAAGTTGTTTGTTCAATTCGCGTACCTTTTCATTGACATTGACGGGTTGCAGTATGGGCTTTGGTACGAAGGACTAACACACAGGGTACTGACTATCACCACATTGATTCCGGAATCTTGAAGTGCATCAATGACCTTCTCGTACCACATTGCAATATGCTTGGGTGGGACGTTTGCATAAATATCGTTAATGCCGCCCATGATACAAACAGTTTCTGGATGGAGTTTCATTACGCTTGCAATCCTTGCGTACATCCCACCCACAATATCACCACGAATACCACGATTGACAATGCCATTATCGCTCATGAGTTCTGACCAATCAGCACCGTAGATATGCGAGTCGCCAAGCATGACCACACGCGCTTTGGTGGTTGGATAGAGTGCGTACATTTCCGTCATCACTGCGTAGTTCTTGTTCTGAAGATGCAAGGTTGACTCACCCGCAATCAGATACTCTTGTACACCCCAATAGCACAGCCCTATTACGGTAAGGAAGGCGGCGACTGGTATCAACCAGATTCGGGGTGAATATGGTCGTAGATGTCGTTTTCTGGGCATAGTGTATTATAGATGTATGTACAACGTATATCATACATACCACAAACATACATATTCAAGGAGGGAAAGTAGGTAGATGAGTGAGTGTTGCTATTTAGATGTGTCCAGTTTTAGCCGATAATCAGATATACTGTACTGCCGACATTATGCCTATACTAATAACTCTATGACGTATTCTTATGACTTATTGGACGATGCCAACCGGTTGCGATTCCCGCCGCTGGTCGAGCGCGAGTTCCAAGAAGCACACTACAACGTCAAGGCACATCAGTTTATATCAGAATGGGGATTAATTCCTGCTTTTGTGATACTCTGTGCATTTTGGTGTGGAGACTATGTTGGATTTACACAGCATCTCGAAATTATTACGTGTATCCGTATAGCATCGCTTCTTCCGCTGGCAGGGATGATAGCACTCCGAAAATCACGCTTCATGCTGCAATATATTCGTCCAATTTCAAGTATCTATTTGTTTTATCTCGCATGCACGGTATTGGCTATTGTGGCAATCACACCTCATACTGATTTTGCCCACCGTGGTTACACAATGTCTTTTCCAATGGTGATATTTACCATGTTTCTTGCCAAACCACACATGCGAACCGGTCTGTTGATTAGCACGCTGTTTATACTCATCTTCAATGCCGTCAATATCCTCTTCACCACTATGCCTCTGGGGCATAATCAGCTTATTTCCCACGTTCACCTGAACCTTGTCTTAGTGTCGAGTGCGATTATCGGTGCTGTAACCTGTTATGTGCTCGAAGCTGCCGAGCGACGCGAGTTTATTCGTAAAAAAATATCGGAGCAAGACCGCGAGCTTATTCTCCTTCAACAGTTGGAATTAGAAGATGCAGTAGCTGAACAAATTCGCCTAAACAGTACGCTGAATGAACAAAACACAGCTCTCAGCGAGCTAAATACTGAAAAAAATGAGTTTTTAGGTATCGTTGCCCATGATTTGAAAAATCCGTTGGCAGGCATTACTATGCAAACTGGCATGTTGAAACGTTATGTTCAGCGGTTATCACCCCATGAGATTAGTTCAATTGCCAACACTATCGAAACCGTTGCACATCGCATGAAAGATATTGTTGTTACGCTCTTGGATGTCAATGCCATTGAAACAGGCAGAGTAGTACCCGTACCGGAGAATTTTCACATGTCTGAGCTTCTCCAGCAAGTGTGTCAGGAGTTTAGTCATCGGGCTACGGCAAAAGATATTGTGTTAGAAACAGACATTGACCGCGACTTGTATTGCTTTGCTGATGCCTCCATTAGTCATCAAGTTATTGACAATGTACTTTCTAATGCCATCAAGTTTTCTCCTAAAGGAAGTTCGGTATTGATACGAGCCCGCGCGACTACCACAGCTCTTCAAATTGATATATGCGACCAAGGTCCCGGACTTACCGAGGAAGACAAAAAAAATCTGTTCAAAAAATATCAACGACTTTCCGCCAAGCCAACAGATGGTGAACATTCGACTGGCTTAGGTCTTTCAATTGTGCTACGATTAGTAGAAATGATGAACGGTAAAATTTGGTGCGAATCGGTAGCGGGACATGGTGCAACATTCAGTGTTTCATTACCTACTGGTGCGCGATGCGGCAATCCGGTTGTAGCACAGCAGAAAACTCATTACCAGCATGAATAAAGGTATGGTGTACTTCCATTGATGATACGCCACACGGTATAATACTCAGCCATTTTTTCTTATCATTTTTACCCATACTACGGGTGCGTTCATTGCATTGTTACCATACTTTATCACTATTAACAAAAATTGTTGTTGCAACATTGATGTTGCAACTTTATTTTCGCACCACATCAATTTGATGTTCAAACATTGAAATTACAATTCATATACTAATCACTATTTCCGGAGAGCAATAATGCCAACAACACAATGGATAGCCGACACCATGCACAGCGACGTGCATTTCAAAGTGAAGCACCTGATGATTACTACTGTAACAGGTACATTCACAACGTATGCTATTGATATGAAATCCGATGCAGCAGATTTCAGCGATGCAGAAATCTCGTTCACTGCCGATACCGCAAGCATCAGCACAGGAATTGAGCAACGCGACAACCACTTGAAGAGCGATGACTTCTTCAATGCAGAGCAATTCCCCCAGATGCGCTTTGTATCAACCGCCCTTACCAAAACAAACGATACGCACTACACACTCACAGGCGACCTAACAATCCGCGACATCACCAAGAGCATCACGCTCAATGTTGAATTCGGCGGCACGATGGTTGACTTTTATGGCAATACCAAAGCGGGGTTTGAAATCTCCGGCAAGCTCAATCGTAAAGAGTTCGGCTTGAAGTGGGATGCTGTAACCGAAGCCGGTGGTGTTGTTGTTAGCGATGAAGTCCGTCTTGCTTTGAATATCCAATTGCAAAAAGTGGCAGCGTAATACACACTGCTATAACACAACAAATACAGAAAAAAAATACATCACTATTCTCCTTACTATTACTTAAACAACATTATGAAAAACTTTATCGTAGCACTCGCGCTTGTCGTTATTGGCGCAACAGCCGCTCAGGCACAACAAAAATGGAGCGTTGATGCTTCGCACTCCAACGTCCTCTTTACAGTTGACCACTTGGTTATCTCGGAAGTACAGGGCTACTTCAAGCTATTCAACGGTAGCATGACAGCATCGAAGCCAGACCTCAGCGATGCACAAGTTGATTTCAGCGTAGATGTGAACTCGATTAATACCGACAACAACGACCGCGACAATCACTTGAAGAGCGATGACTTCTTCAACGCAGGTAAGTTCCCCGCCATGACATTCAAGAGCACAAGTATGAAGGCAGCGGGCAAAGGCAAATACAAACTCACCGGCGTACTTACTATCCGCGACGTAAAGAAAACCGTAACATTCGATGTATCCTACAAAGGCGAAGTAAAAGATCCTTGGGGTAATGTTAAGGCAGGTTTCATTGCCGAAACAAGCATCAACCGTTTCGACTATAACTTGAAATGGGATACAAAAATGGAAGCAGGCGGATTGGTTGTCGGTAAAGATGTTCGTATCAAACTCAATATCGAAATGAAGAAGGGCTAAGACCGCCCACAGAGCAATAGAACACTCACCTTTGAAACGGCTGGCTTACGCGGATATACCGTTAGTGTCAGCCGTTTTTATTATCTACCCCAAGCGCGATACAGAGCGTATTCAATCTGGTTCTTTTTGTAATTTGTCGTATATAACATGTTACACACCGCCGAGACAGCCGACAGTATGAGCATCGAAGAAAAGATAAAACAGACAAAACCATTCAATAGTGAGTGGGAGCGTATGATTGTGAATATCATGCACACAAGTGCGTGGCTCAACGAAATGGCACGTGGTCATTTGAACTCTTCGACCTTACGCACCAGCAATACAACGTGCTTCGTATTCTGCGTGGCTCTGCGCCCAACGCCATCTCGACCAGCGATATACGCGACCGCATGATAGACCGTGCACCTGACACGTCGCGCATCGTGGATAGAATGATAGCAAAAGGTTTGGTGAATAAGCAGACCTGCAAAGACGACAAGCGGCGTGTGGATGTAGTTATCAGTAAAAAGGGATTGAAGCTCTTGGAAGAAATTGACCGCGACCAAAAAGTACTGGAAGAATATGCACATACGCTTACCCAAAAAGAAGCACGCCAACTCAACGACCTCCTCGATAAGTTGAAAGGGTAGGAATACTTTATCTTGTTGCTTCCTCATCGTGGACGTATTGCTGAATACGTGACATCATCTATGTTGCAGCATTGCTCTGAAATTATGTTGTAAGTTCACCTATGAGTTCAACCGCTGCGCCGCTTCATCGTTCGCCATTTAATATCGCTGTCATTGCGTCGGGTCTTGGTTTTTTTATAGACGCTTTCGACCTCTTCCTCTTCAATGTTTATCGCATTCCCAGCTTGCGCGAACTTGGCTTATCGGGTGCCGAGCTAACCCACACAGGCGAGTTTATTCTCTCGGTACAAATGGCAGGCATGATGCTCGGCGGCATTCTGACCGGAGTATTAGGCGATAAATTTGGGCGTGTGTCGGTACTCTTTGCCTCCATTCTCTTGTACTCTTTGGCGAATATCGCTAACGCTTTTGTTGCTGATACACATCTCTATGCTCTGATTCGTTTTGTAGCGGGAGTGGGATTAGCAGGCGAGCTGGGCGCAGGCATTACCTTAGTAAGCGAAAGCATGACGGTAGAGCATCGTGGATATGGAACAATCCTCGTGGCTGCGCTTGGTGCGTTGGGCGCGGTGTGTGCCGGACTTGTTTCAGATATTGTGCCGTGGCGCATTGCATTTTTTGCGGCGGGCGTGGCAGGTTTGGGCTTATTAGTTCTGCGCATGAAGAGTATGGAAACAGGTATGTTCCACCGCATACAAGCGGAAGGTATTCAGCGTGGGTCGTTTATCGTTGTGTTGCGTTCGCCTCGGCTTTTGCTTACGTATATCGCTTGTATTCTGATGGGCGTTCCGATATGGTACAGCGTGGGTTTGCTGATTACGCTTTCACCGGAAATCGCTGCACGTCATGCCATCGTTGGACTTAAGCTCTCGTTGTGTTTTATACTCTTTCAGACAGGCATTACTCTTGGCGACCTTGGCAGTGGTATTCTTAGCCAACTATTTCGAAGTCGCAAAAAAGTACTGCTTGGGTTTATGCTGTTTGCCATTGGCGCAACGGTGTACCACTTTTACCGTATCAATACCTCGTCGCTGCTCTATCTATCCTCGCTATTGATGGGGTTGGGCTGTGGTTATCTTTCGGTATTTGTTACCACCACAGCCGAGCATTTTGGGACGAACGTTCGCGTACTTGTTTCGGCAACGGTAACCAACTTTATGCGAGGTGCGGTAACACTTCTGATTCCTCTGCGACAGTGGCTTGAGTCCGCGTTTGGTATGTCGTTGCTGCATAGCTTGGCAATCACGGGCATCATCGTTTGGGCGGCTGCTCTTATCAGCGTCATTGCGCTCCCCGATACGTATGGCAAGAACCTCGATTTTGTAGAAGAGTGATAGGGGGATTTTTATCTATTAGATACGTCCTTCGCAGTCAGGCAGAATCTTAGGTTAACAATGCCGGTCGGAGGTAGTTAACTCAATAACTACGTTGAGCAGATGTTCACTTCGATGTTCCTGCAAAGCGGTTCGACTGGATGTAGTTGAGGTGAGGTTCAGAATAGTAATTTTTAGAATTTTACTCTAATAGTGAATATCATATTCCAACATGCTTTTTACTGTTGAGTATTCAGTTTCTGTCAATTCTCTTCTATAATTTCTTGAGCAAAATCTTGGCTTTGCTTTTATCGAAGTAAAAAACATTTTTTATTGATAATATTATATCATAAACCTATGTTTAATCTTAATTCTTTTAAGTTTAGCTCAGCAGCATACAAATCCCCTAATGCATCATTAGGAACGAATTTGTAGCGGCTCGATAGTTCATATAATGAAGAGAAAACTTGATTATACTTTTTTGCGTCATTTGATATGACATACAAGCCAACATTTGAATAATCAAGTAATGTTGCCATCCGACCAACTCCGCTCCAAACACCAGTTGAAAGTTCAACTTCAAAAGCATACTCAGGAATAAAATTGTTACCTCTCGGTTTAAACCAAATTACATCTATTTGTCGTAACAAATTGTAGTCTGAAAACTGAAGATTGGGGCAGGTTTTTAGCGTGGTAATATCTTCAAGACTTCTATCATTAAATTTTCTGGATTTATCAGGGCAAAATGTTTGGTATCCTCTAATATTACCAATTTCAATCAACCTGCCTTGTAATACCGAGTGCAAACTTTCTTCAACTGTATTTTTTGATTCATCACTTATTGGAGGTGGCGAGAGAAGCAGGTTCCAGTTATTAATGTATTCACTACAATTGAGTCTATTTTTACGACCTGCTAAAACGATGTTCAAATCCTGATCAATATTGATTTTGTATTCACCATTTCTGTCGTGGCTTATATCGGGCAAATGTTTAAAAAGAATTTTTGCAGGTATAATTATAACTCTATTCACGGAGCCGCAAATGAACGCTATGAAAGGATTATCAAGGTTAGCAATTTCTTCAACTGTGAGATAGTTTAATCCAAAGAAATATCGTCTATTACCATCTGATGCTGCACGGATTAGCACATTTGATTCACCGATATGGTAAGTCCTTGATTTAAGCACTTTGATTAGTTCAACATTCGCATTAAATTCCTGAGCCATTTTTAAAAATGACTTTGCTAGCAAATCTGATGGAGAGATTTTCTTATCCATTATTCTTGCGTATCCTTTCCTATATTGGAAAAAACTCCAAGCAATATAAATTTCATATTTTCACCGATACCAAAATCAAGTAGTTTTTTTGCTTTTGCATATTCTTCTTCATTCATTTCTCTTCCTAAGTATTCAATTGCTTCTTTTTGTAAATCTTCTTTTGTAAAGACAAATAGAGATTCACTTTGTTCTTGATTCTCATCCATAGAATTATAATCTAACTGTTGTGATTACTGTCGAACGCAGACACATCAACACCTACAGCGTTTATACCAAGTTCATTCGACTGAACTAATGTTGTTCCTGCGCAAAGATAATTTTCGGTTGGTCAAATCAGATGGTAGGTAGTAAGAAATCATCAGTATAACTTACTTCTTACCTCTCAAATTTTTGAATCTAACCACGCACGGATATTCATAAAGTACTCCACGACGGAGCGTTCTGCATAGAGAGTAAATATGTGTTGCAGTGACGTCAGAATATCTTGTGCAATCTGGGACTTTTCAGATGCCGCGTTCGCTCGTGCATAGCGTTGCAATCCCTGTAGAATTATCGTTTCTGATTGATACAGTCGGTTTCGTGAGCGCAAAAATCGTGTTGTGTTCCGTATGAAATAGTCAAGTTCCACAGTATTGTGCAGCTCAGTATGAATCATAATACTCAAGATATGAGCGAACGCATGTTCATCCGATAGCGATTCGTTTTCAGCAAGCACTTTGTTGCAATACAACAATGCTTTGGTAAAGTCGCCAATGCCAAACGAAGCATACGCCATCATATATAGTGCTGATAGTCGCTGTTGTTTTGAAAATCTATGTAGCCATCCATCAAGTGTTGCTTCTTGCTCTTTGATAAGCTGTACTGCTTGGTGGTAATTACCACGTTTATTGGATAACGCAAGCGAAGAAACGAACCAGCGTTCGTAGGCATACAATTGTACATAGACATCATCACGCTTTAGGCTGAGGCTTTTAATAGAATTGTTAATCGCTTTCAGAGCTCGTTCGCATTGTTCGAAGCGCGAATTTTTGATACAAAGTTGTGCATACAGGGCGTGCTCTGCAATGATTTGTGTTCGCATTTCCATTGTTCCTTTTGCCGGAATTTCAAATCGTAGAAATTGCTCCATGCGCTTGAGAGAAATATCCGGCTCTCCAAGTGCATTGTAGTATTCACCAATAGCAATAGAGTACATACCCTGTGCGGTTCGTGACAGCAAATCTTCTTCGTCGAAGCTGAGGAGTGGTGCAATAATATCGTGTATCTTCTGTACTTCGCTTTCTGTTCGCGGGTACAACTGTTGCCGTTGCAATAAACGAAAACGAAACAGAGCATCGGAGACAAGAGAGTAGTTTTCTATCTGTCGCAAAATGTGATTACGCCGTTTGATAATAGCTTCAAGCCGAACGCCAGACAAATCATCTGATGAATACACTGCGTTGATATACTCGCGTGTGGTGATATAGTACAATCGTAAAAAAGCATCATTTTCCTCTGCGTAACGCCTTGCTTTATTCAGCACTCTTTCCGCTTGACGATGCAGTCCTTTCGACTCCAGAATTTTGAACTCTTCGATCATATCTGTTAATTCTGACTCCGCATCTTTATACGCACCATAGTTTTTCAGAGCATCAATGATATGCTCATAGAGATACTGTTTTGCCATAGAAAAATTGCGTACAAATTTCTCGCCTTGCCAAGCTTGTTTCAAAGCAGATTCATCATAGTTCGGCTGTGCGGCAATAGCATCGAAGAGGCGCATATATGTTTTGTCCCCCTGCTGAAAGCCAGCATGAAGTTTTACATACCTCTGCTCGGCTTTGGTTAAAGAATGAATAAGCTCGTGTATATCATTTCGTGAAGTCATAATATCAGGATACTGAAAATGTTAGGTCAGAAAACGCCTTAAAATAATAAAATATACAATAATTTGTCGCCATTAGTTCAATAAAGGATACTGAAAATGATTCGCTAATTGGCTTTATTACGTATCGGATATGGGTGAATTTCGCATGTGATAACAACCGCGAAGAAAAATCACTATTCTTTATTCACCATAACATCAGAGGTGTTTTATGCAACTCCGTGAAGTAGAACAACAGTTACGACCGATACACTACCGAGCGATGTACTGTATCATCATGGCAATCATTATTCAGCTTGTTTGGTGTGATGATGCCCAAGCACAATCTGTCCGTTACCGAGATGAGGTTTTTACATCCATTACACGCAATACAAGTATTACGTATGGTAGCGCAACGGGCATCAATAATCAACCCGTTACATTACAATGTGAGGTGTTCCAACCCTCGAATGATAATCAAACGAAGCGACCACTACTCATCATGGTTCATGGCGGAGGATTTACTACTGGTAGTCGCTATGACGATCGCATCCTGTTGGTGTGCTCTACGTTTGCTCGACGTGGATATGTTGCCATCTCGCCGAGCTACCGACTTGGTTTGGAATCGAACTCTACAACATCTTTTTTCGAGGCGGTATTGCGTGGCTCACAGGATATTAAAGCCCTTGTGCGTTTTTGTAAAAGTAATGCAACTCAGCTTGGTATTGATACATCAATGATATTTGTTGGCGGTGGTTCTGCCGGTGGATATATCGCCTTAGCAACTGCATATTTAGATAAGCAAAGTGAATATGCCGCAGGAACGAATGTTACTCGTTGGGGTCAGCCAGAAGGTAGCAGTAATACAATTACCAATCATACCTCGCGCATACGTGGTGTTGTTAATCTGTATGGTGCACTCTTCGATACGCAATGGATGGAATCGGGCAATGTTCCCGTTGCTTCATGTCATGGAACCAACGATCAAACCGTACCACATACCGCCAACACGTATGGTATGTACTCCACACCTGCTATCACAGCTCGAGCGCAGGCACTTGGAATACCAAATCAGCAATTACTTATTGCTGGAATGTGGCATGGTCCCGCTACAACGGAAACTGCATATTGGTCGCAGATGGTGAATTTCACACGAGATTTTATCTACCCAATTGTTGCGAGTGAAATCAACAATACATCTCCATCCGTGCCGACCTTAGTTTTTCCAACTGATAATGCCACGCAAATTGTAACACCACTAACACTTCGTTGGAATCGCGCTACGAATGCTCTCAGTTATACAATTCAGGTTGCTAATACGAATACCTTTACAAGTACAATTCACAATCAAACACTTAGTGATACAGTTTTCCAAACAACTGGTTTACGTAATGGTGAGCAATACTATTGGCGAGTAAGAGCGTTAGGAAGTGGCAACACACAATCGGCATGGAGTACGGCGTTTACATTTACAACTCGTACATCAGCAGTACAACGTGATACCTGCTCAATGGGAATAGGAATGAATCTTTCACTGCACACACACTACAATCATGAGCAACCATTTGCAGATTTAATGAAAAGTGCTTCGGCTTGGATGACATCCAATTCACGATGGGTTTCGGGCGGAACCAATGCGTGGGATACTAAACTCAGCTCATCGCTATCTTATGATAATAATGGCTATGTTACATCTGCCATTCCATTTTGGCGCAGTGGTGTGGAAGATTCACAAGTTGTGAAGGTACTTATTCATCGTGATATTGATGGCACATATCAAAGTGGCGATTATGTATGTCTTTTTGATGGTGATGGCAGAATTAATGTGAGCTTTGATGCCGCTGTCGTAAGCCGCTCAACAGGAAGAGTAAATTTTAGAGTTGCTACCCCAAGCAATGCTGGAATACTCCTTACTATTGAACGAAGCAATTCGCAAAATCCAATTCGTAACATCCGCATCGTTCATAGCTCACGACTCAACTCCTACAGAGCTAATCCATTCAACGAAGAGTTCATTAATAAACTTCGCCCGTTCCCAGTATTGCGTTTTATGCAGTGGGCAAAGACTAATGATAATCCGGCAACTGCGTGGTCTGCACGAAGACCAACAACCTTCTATACACAAGCATCGAATGCGCATACAAGCGGCGTATCGTGGGAGTATATGTTTCAGTTATGTAACATCACTAAGAAGGATGCATGGATTTGCCTGCCTCACAACGTTGATTCTACCTACATAGCTCAACTTGCGGCGTTAGCTCGTAGAGAGCTTGATAGCAACTTGCGCATTTATTTGGAATACTCCAACGAGGTATGGAATGGAATTTTCCCTCAGAGAAATTGGGTAGAACAGAATGCACCTGGATCATTAAACTCGCCACAGAAATACGCATTTTGTTTTCAGCGTGCTTTCCGAATTTTTATGCGCGAGTGGACGGGAGCAGAACGCAGAATTATCCGTGTAGCCGCTACTCAATTAGATAATCCTTGGCTTATTAGGCAGATGATTGCGTATGTGCCAAGTGGTACTGTAGATGCTGTATCGCCCGGTGGTTATCTCCACCTTACTAACTCTGCCTATCAGGTACTTACGCAAAAAGGTGCAACAGCTACCGCTGATGATGTCTTTGCTGATGCTCGTACTTATATGAACACACCTACCACGGGTGGTAAAGCTCGGATGAGAGAACATAGCCAAATAGCAGTTCAAAACAATTTGAAAATTATGTTGTATGAGGCAGGGCAACACTTTACCTCTACTCCATTTGGAACATCACAGCCATATCTTCCGGCTATTTATTCTGCACAACGTGATAACAGAATGTATGACTTGTATCGTGAATGGATGAGATTCTGCCGTGACTCTGCGGATGTTGACTTATTCTGTGCGTATTCCTTTGTGCGTAGAATTGAATCGCAATATGGTTCGTGGGGTTCGATGAATAATCTGTATGCTAACCCTTCTACACAGCCTAAATACAGAGCTCTGCAAGAGAGCAGTTGCTTTAACAGTCCAGTGGCAGAGTACCCTGTTGATACAGCAATTCTAACAACAGATGTGATGGATGATAATGTACCAAACTTGGAGAACATTAGTATCTATCCAAATCCTGCTCGTACAACAGTTACCATACAATCAATCCCTTCATGTAGTATTACACTATACTCACAAATAGGCATACCTTGTATGCAAAAAACAATGGACGACGGCAAGATGGTTCTTGATATATCTTCATTACCGAGTGGACACTACACAGTTGTGGCTCAGTCAGTAGATGGTACAATACATACACAGCCATTGGTTATAGTTCGCTAAATAACCGAACGCTCGATAGAGGTCTCAATAAAGTAAAACGCTTCGGCATATCCCGAGGCGTTTTTTTATGTGTAAAAAGATGAACGAAACGTATCAGCAACATATTATACTGATTCGCTTTTCATAGAAATTATTGAACTATTATTCCGTAGGAGGAACACCATAAAGCAGCATAGAAATACCTTTACTGCTGAGCGTATTCTTCCAAATTATCAGTAATGTCTGATTGCTTATTGCTGATATCAGTAGTAGGAATAAAAACGGTACGAACTGCGTTCTCGACCGCGGCGCATACATCCTCAAAGGTCATAGTATCCAAATAGATATACGTTCCTGCGTTGCGTCTTCGATACATCCACTGTGTTAGAATACGAAGTTCGTCAACTTGCAGTGGCGTCAACGGCAGATGTGCCTCTTGCTCTGGTATATAATACGTTTTTTGTATGCGTGCAAAGAGCTTCATCAGTGATGCTTTGCGACCAATGATTTCCTGATGAGAAAGCATTCCCATTCGGATACAAAACAGCTCGACGGTCTTCTCGCGTTCTGATGCGGGTAAAATGATTACCACATTTGTTTTGTGAACAGCAGATGATACTTCTTCGCTTCGGTCGAAGAGTTTACGAAGCTCGCGAATACGATTGCGAAGCATAGCAGCATTCTCGAATTCTAATCGCTCGGCACAGTCCGCCATCTCGTGCTCTAACATTGCGATTATACCATGCGAGTAACCGCTCAAGAACTTACGAACCATCTCTACTTCTTTCGCATAATCGCTGTGCGATTGCAAGGCGGCGCATGGGGCTTTGCATTGCTTAACATGATAATAAAAACATGGTTGTACCGACTCATCCGGCTCGCCCATTTCACTACAAAGACGCAGCGTAAAGTTCTTCTTGATGGTCTCTAAAATTCCTTCAACCATGCCACGCCCCGGAAAGGGACCATAGTATTCAGCACCATCATTTTCAATAGCAAAGCAGAGGTCGAGACGCGGGAACTCTTCGTTGGTGAGTTTGAGAAATGGATAGCGTCGGAGTTTTTTACTCATAGTGTTATAGGGCGGCTTATGCTCCTTGATCTCACGGGATTCTTGCAGCAATGCGGCAAGCTCTGTCCCCGTTTCTTCCCAAAGAATAGAGTGAACCTTGCGCACCATTTCGGCTATTTTGGGTGGGTGTACTGCACTCATCTGGAAATAGCTCCGTACCCGCTCGGCTAACGACTTTGCTTTGCCAATGTACATTAGTCGCTCGTCCGAGTCGAGCATATAATCACACCCGGCTCTTCGGGCAAAGCATCAAGTGTGGGCTGGATACGCTTGAGGGTACGTGGCGTGGCATGGAAATTTTTTAGACGTTTGTTTTGGAAGAGTAAAAGGTCGTCAAGATTCTCTACCTCCGTGGTCGCCGGCAAGGGTGTCAAGCATCTCTGCAAGTACTCGTGCTGTTGCATCTGCATCGCCATAAGCGCGGTGACGAGCGTCAATGTTTATACCATAATACGACGCCACCGAACCAAGATTTTTCTTCCGCTGTTTGGGCAGCAATCGCCGCGCAATTTTGCATGTACACAGCCGCTCGACATTCGGCATATCAATTCCGCTTCGCTTAAGAGCATGAAACACGAACGACCAATCGAACTGCTCATTATGAGCTACGAACACGGCATCGGGAAGACGTAAAAGTTTGGCTACTTCCTCCATTACGATGCGCTCTTCGGGTGCATTATAGACCATAGCATTGCTGATACCCGTAAGCTGCTCGATAAACGGCGGGATAAACTGTCGCGGATTGATAAGTGATGTAAAAGAATGCTGTACTTCGCCGCCACGCATCACCACGCATGCTATCTCAGTAATACGATTATGTTCGCCGCTCGACCCCGTGGTTTCTACGTCGGTAACAATGAAGTTGCAGTCCCAGATATTCGGCATGATGGGCGTTGGTGATTACGAATGCGTTAATGCGATACCACGAAGTTACGAAAGCAACCATGCGTCTGAATGAAGGAGATAGGAAGAAATGAAGAGATGAAGAGATTATTGCACATTCCGTTTACTACTACTTCTGCCAACGAACTACAATGTGCGCACGCTTATTCACTACCGTATTGGCAAGAGCATCTACTATTCGCCAAAGAGCATGTGGCATCCATGACACCAAAGGATGAAATCGCAAAAAGAGCATTGCTTTATTACCAAATGTTTCATAGGAATACGTAGCATCCTTTTGGGGTGCAAGTGTTGCAAGCGTCTGTTCGTCGAAACTATGAATGTGTGCGTGTAATGGTGTGCGTTGTTGCAGTGCATACAAAGCACATACCGTAGCTTTTCTTTATAGGGTGTTGATATCAGTAGTGAGCCACTCGGAGCTACCACGCGCATGAGTTCTTGCACAAAAGCAGCAGGAATATGGTACATGTTCTATCACTTCGGAGGCAATCACAACATCAAATGCTCCATCGGTAAAGGGAAGTGCAAATGCATCGGCTACAATTGCAGCGTGCTGAGGAAAAGGATATCGCGCCAATGCCTTCTGCGGATTATCCAGCGAAATATCAAGAGAGCATACCTCTATACCTTGTGTGACAGAGAGTACGTGCCACCCATGCTCGACCGCATCCCACCTCAAGTACCGTCAGCGGCGCTCCGTCTGCTTTATGCCGAGGAACATGACGCAGTATTGCCTCATAGACACGCCGCTCGTCATGGGCAGTAGCGGGGTCGTTGCGCTCCTCGAAATAATCAAACTCGGCTGCATCAGTTTGATAATGCTCACTATAATCTTGTGCCGTGCTTTCTGCATCGAGCATAATAGGAATCCCACCATGAATGCGGTACTCTGCTCCGCTACTACTCCTTAGCATCTCATTGCCAGATTCTACAAGCGGTGCATAGGTACGTGGCTCTACGAGTCGTGTACGAAGTATTGGGTTCAGCATAATGTACTATGGTTCGACGTTTTTCATGATGCTAATATACCCATACACTCTCCTACCTCTGCGCACTTGACATCATTCGCTCGTGTTCCAGAGCATATCCTACGTTCGTCCTTTTGCGTATACTTGCCGGACATAATTATCAGTATGTACTTCCGCTTAGAAATAGCATGACGCCCAACAATCAACCTTGCATCGAAATACACGACCTGACGGTTGCCTACAATCGCCGACCGGTACTTTGGGATGTAGATACAACTCTACCATCGGCTTCGCTGATTGCGATTGTTGGTCCAAACGGCGCAGGAAAATCCACACTACTGAAATCCATGATGGGACTCATTCCTTTGGCAAGCGGCTATGTGGAGTTTTGGGGTAATTCGCTGCGCGATGTTCGCCACCGTGTGGGCTATATGCCACAACGTGAATCGGTGGACTGGGATTTCCCCGCCAGCGTCTTCGATGTTGTGTTGATGGGACGCTACGGCAAACTTGGCTTGTTCAAACGTCCCCGCGCAGCCGACCGCGACATGGCAATGGAGTGTATTCGTAGCGTCGGTCTGGAGGAGTTTGCCAATCGCCAAATCTCACGTCTATCGGGCGGACAGCAACAGCGTGTTTTTCTTGCACGTGCTCTTGCCCAAGATGCGGATGTTTATTTAATGGATGAACCATTTGCCGGCGTGGACGCTGCCACCGAATCCACTATCCTCGCTGTGCTGAAACAGATGCGCGCCAACGGAAAAACTATTGTCGTTGTTCATCACGACCTCCATTCTGTCGCCGAGCATTTTGATTGGACTGTCCTGCTCAATATGCACCTTGTGGCAAGTGGTACAACCTCTACCGTCATGAGTGCCGAGAACTTACAAAAAGCATATGGCGGTCGCCTACACTTACTCACCGAAGTCACACAGCTTGTACAGCAACACGAGCGCGACATCCGACGAGGATAGTACGCTCATCATCAAGGCAGAGGAGTTCCACGCACTATTCATCTGCCGCAAACCATAACGACAAATGCTGAAATACGATACACGCCGTATCTTCGCGCCCACTCACTCACTCAACTCCGCAAGGTAACCTATGTCCGTAGCAATTAGCGTTTCGCAACCTTACCAAACAGTACTCGCGCCAAAGCGATAGCATCACTGTCCTCAACAACCTCTCGCTCGATATTAACGAAGGCGAATTTATGGCGTTGATGGGTCCGTCAGGTTCAGGCAAAACAACCTTGCTCAACATCATTGCGGGTATTGACCAACCGAGTAGTGGTATCGTCAATGTGTTTGGCAATGACATCAGTGCAATGAGCGAAGCGCAGCTCTCGAAATGGCGCGCCAACAACGTCGGCTTCATCTTCCAATTCTACAACCTTATCCCCGTGCTAACCGCCTATGAGAACGTCGAACTCCCACTCATGCTTACACCACTTTCCAAATCAGCACGTCGCCAGCAAGTAGAAAACGCTCTTGCTATTGTAGGTCTTGCCGACCGTCTAAAACACACACCCAATCAGCTTTCCGGCGGACAGCAACAACGTGTCGCCATTGCCCGTGCCATAGCAATGGATCCTAACCTCATCGTTGCCGACGAACCAACCGGTGACCTCGACAAAAAATCAGCACATGACATCATGGAACTCCTCAGCCGACTCAACAGCGAGTTCAACAAACCATCGTTATGGTTACCCACGACCCCAGCGCCGCCGAACGCGCCACGCTCACCCGCCACTTAGACAAAGGCGACCTACTCCCACTCTAAGCACTGCATCCGGATAGCACGAAGAATACACATCATGTTTACTTCTAAGAGAAACGGCACCCAGCCGTAGCTCGTTGCTTCAGTGCTTGCCTCGCCGGGAAAGGAGAGTCCGTTTCACGACGTACGTTCTTGGGTTTACATTCCAACAGTAGCCATCATCTCCCACATGCAGCCACAACCAAGTTCACAGCAGCACAACAACACAAAGTATTTTGCCACATGACTATCAACATCACACGAACAAATCCCGATTTTTCCGACTTGCCCTTGCCGCACTATGCCACGAGCGGCGCCGCAGGAATGGACGTCTATGCAGCAGTAACCACATCCATTACTATCGCCGCCGGAGTAGTAGCTATGATACCAACTGCCGTTGCATTTGCTCTACCCGTTGGCTACGAATGTCAAGTACGTTCGCGTAGCGGACTCGCCGCCAAGCATGGCATATTCTGCCTAAACTCGCCCGGCACAATAGACAGCGACTACCGAGGCGAACTGCATGTCATTCTTGCCAACTTCGGTACAACACCCTATACTGTAAACCGTGGCGACCGTATCGCACAACTCGTCATTGCGCGGCACGAACGAGCCGAGTGGAATATAGTAAGTGAGCTTGATAATACTGCACGTGGGAGCGGTGGATTTGGCAGCACAGGATATTCTGCAACTACCCACAGCACTCCTACTAACGGAGCATAAATGAACGGCACAGTAGCATCAGTCAACCGCACACACTCTGCCCTACGATGTTGTCATTCTTACCCTTGCCGACATCCGCACCGATGCACGTACCATGAACATAGCTCAGGCACTTGCACATGCGAATATGCGTGTATGTGTACTTGCCCCCGACTGGGCAGAGCGAACTACATTCACCGACCTTGATACTGTTTATGTTTCTGTGCCACAGCAGGGGCGATTATGGAGAAAATGGCTTGCGTTCACCAATGCCGCGCGTGATGCAGGCAGAGAGCTTGGAACGGCTGTATTTTGGGCTGCCGACCTCTACTCACTTGGCGCAGCGTCGCGCCTTGCCGAATGGCAACGTGTGCGTCTTGTCTATGATGCACGCGAGATATATTCTGCTTTGGGTCCACTTCACAAGCATCCATTCAAGCAATCACTCCTCTCGTGGCACGAGCGTCGAACTGCCGCGCGTGCCGATGTCGTCACTGTGAGTGGCGAACTTGATGCGGAATACTTGCGACAACACCTACGCCGCAACGAGAAGCCCACTGTCATTATGAATGTACCACCTTATTCCGAGCCACCGCGCACCAATGCATTGCGCAAACGTTTTCATATTCCTGATGAGTGTTCTGTGGCGGTGTATCAAGGTGTTCTCTTGGAGGGAAGAGGTATCGAACCGGTGATTGATGCACTTGTCTTTGCGCCCAATCTTCACTTCTGTATTATCGGTGATGGACCCGACAGTAGCCGTCTCCGCGCAGTAGCGCAGCAAAGTGCCTCGGCGGAGCGCATACATTTTCTTGGCACTGTGCCGTACAGCGAACTGCTAACATGGACAGCATCGGCAGATACAGGTGTATGTTTTATCGAGCCGCTGAGCTTCAGCTACTCTCTTGCTCTACCTAATAAACTTTTCGAGTACGCAATGGCGCGAATACCGTGTGTAGTCAGCGACCTTCCTGCAATGCGCCGCATTATCGAGCAACATCCGTTCGGCGAACTCATTCCCACCAATGCCGGTCCCGAAACTATTGCGGTACAACTAATGAAAACGGCTCTGCAACGCGACAGCTATTATACTGCTACTGACCATGCTGCAAAGACCTTCAATCGCCAAGCGCAGGATGCCATCATCACTTCTCTTGTCCAATCACTGTTTCGTAGGAAATAGGTATATCTATACAATGCATGCCCTACTTGTCTTTGCTTCTTCTTTATTCGTCATATTCGTATGGTCATTCTGCTCTTCCTTATGCTGCAAGTGATTGGCGTGTTGGCAGCAATGCAATGAATCGGTCAATCATATAGCGATGCCGCAGAATATGAACAATAGCGTGTTCCATCAACTGCTCGATGTCATTTATCTGCCCCCAATACATTTGTATTTTTTTTGAAGGGTCAATCTCCATCATTTCACTATCGGGGATGTCTTCGAGCAAGGCACGTGTGACGGTAAACATACGGTCGAGTGCATCGTGATATTCCTGAACGGAATCCAAAATTTCTAATGGCTCGAACTGCTCTTCGGGCTGACCGCGATGTTGGCGAATTGTGGTACAGTACATGAGTCCGCAGAACACAACGTGAGCAAGCACCGAACCAATAGAAACGCAATTGCGATTGAGGGTTTCTTTGTCTAGTGCGATGCTTAATTCTTCCGGCTGAATATCAGCAATTGCCTGTTGCAGTTGGTCAATTGCAAGGCGGTATTCATGGAGTAGCACTCCTACTTTCCCGCGTCGGTGGGTTACAGGTTTCATAGATTTATAATAAGTAGATAATTGAGGTGATTTCTTGTGATGAGCGTAGGTACGCGCGTCGTAGCATCACATGGTTTTGAGTATTCGTTGGAGTTGCCGCTCACTACCTAAGCCGCATTGCTCGGCGATGTGTTTTCGCGTCATGTCGGGCTTCTCTACTAATTCACCTATGATTGCTTTGCGAAGCGCAAGCATATAGCCGCCAACGGTAGTTCCTGTCTCCTTCTTGAAGAGTCGCGTCAGGGTTCGCGGACTCATACACGCAATCTGCGCGAGGTCGCCTAATGTGGGTTTTGTCGAGATATTATCTATCAACCAATCTTGGACTGCGTGGATGCCGGTATGTACGTGGTTGCGATACTGCATATACATACTATGTTGCTCGGCATCGGCAGAGCGGCGCACATATACCACAAGTTCGCGAGCAATCTTGAATGAAAGTTGGTCGCCAAACTCTTTTGCTACAATATGCAATGCCAAATCTATTCCCGAACTCACGCCCGCACTAGTCATGATTCTATCATCATCAGTGTAGAGAAC
The DNA here is from genome assembly GCA_037367405.1 of Ottelia alismoides. Classification (NCBI taxonomy): domain Eukaryota; kingdom Viridiplantae; phylum Streptophyta; class Magnoliopsida; order Alismatales; family Hydrocharitaceae; genus Ottelia; species Ottelia alismoides. Next base: position 75,631 of record JAZKJV010005677.1, read on the forward strand.
ATTTTCTTTGACGATAGTTTGCGGGTAACGGGCTTGTAATTCTCCGGTACGTTTCCAATGTGTGGTGCAATACTTACCATCTAACAGTCCTATGTGCGCCAATGCAAAAGCACCGGTACATATTGAGCATATTGTTGCACCATTCGTATGTTGATTGCGTATCCATTCGTGCAGCTCCCGCTGGCGAGCAAACTCCGGCGAAAGAAAGTAACGCAGTTCCGAACCGGGTACAAACAAATAGTCGCCCGCGCCCAAACTAAAATCACGAAACACATTCTGACTACCGATGTGCAAACGGTTCGATGTATGCAGTTCATTACCATCGGTGCAGTAGCGTATATCCACATTTTGCCGGTAAGCATGAAGCTCGTAGAACACTTGGTCGGCACCCGCCATATCCAACAAGTGAATTTCAGGAAAGAGCAAAAAGAGAATTGTTCGCGGTCGATTGTTTGGCTTATTTCGATTCATACTGTAACCTTCATTGTGCGCATGTTGTGAAGCAACTTTTTCACAAAACTACCGCACCACTGCCCGATACAAACAGACGCATACACGACATATTGGGACAATCAGAAACAGGCTCTATAGAAATAGAAAAAGTATTGTGCTCTTGATGTCTATTTCACCACGTGTTTGATGAATCGTATTTCCCTTAGAGATGTGCCGCGGCACGTCTCTGCCATTGTGTTCACGCACTTCATGCTCTCGCCAAAAAATACGTTCGCATCGTGCCTTTGCCTTTGATATCAATTTCGCCACGTTCGATGAACAAGAGGGGCAGTCATGAATTTCTCCTACGGCGTTTTTGAACTCCTCACTCACGTGTATTTTTCCCGCTTCGCCATGTGATTCCATTCGTGCCGCTGTATTGACGGCATCGCCCCATAAATCAAAGGAGAATTTTTCTTACCTATCACACCCGCAACTACCTCACCACAATGAATACCAATACGAAGTTGAATATTTTCTCCTGTTGAGATAGCCGTAAATCCTTTCATAGCATCTATCATATCAAATGCCATTTGCAGTATAACTTCCGCATGGTCGGCACGTGCCTCAGGTGCTCCGGCTATTACCATATATGCATCACCTATGGTTTTTATCTTTTCTATGTTATACTTCTCTGCCAGTTCATCAAATACAGAAAATATTCTATTTAATCCAATAACAAGCTCATCGGGCGATATACGTTGTGATAACCTTGTAAACTCGACGATATCGGCAAAAAGGACAGACACATTTTGCAGACGCTCTGCTATAAGTGTAGTTCCGCTCAAGAATACGCTGGGCAATCACTTCAGGCAATACATTATAGAGAAGTTTTTCCGTTGCATCATGTTGTACTCTTTCAATCGCAAGTTGCTTTTCACGCTCGGCTACCTGACGCTCATATCCAACTTTATCAGATAATTTCTTGGCTTCAAGCGTGGTTATTTCCTGATGCAATGACAACTGCTCTTCTATATGGTGAAATGCTTTTTCCCCATTGCTGTAGTCTTTTGTAGAGTGAAGCAAAAGAAGTATGGATATATAACTGGTCATCCTTCGAACCAAGTTCTTTACTTAATCCTAAGGCACGAGTAAGATACATTTCTGACTTGGCATAATCATAACCTTTGTATGATTCCTCTTGATACACTGCTCCCAAGTTATCAAGATTGAGAATAGTTCTGGATTTATCACCGATGCGCTCAGTTATTTCTAAAGAGCGTTTGAGATATTCTACGCCTTGCTCATGATTGCCCTCTTGAAAATCAGTCCCCCTAAGTTCGAGTAAATCAACGCCTCACCTCGTTCATCATGAATCTCTTGGTATAACGCCAGTGATGTATTATAATCATGTATAGCAGTTTGAATGTCACCTTGCGAGTGATGATAACCTGCAATGTTGCAATAGATATTTGCTTGGTAGTGTTTATGGTTAATCTTCTTGGCTACGGTTGAGTGCACTTTGTAAAAACTGGAACGACATTTCTTCGTTACCAATATCCGTATGAAGATTACCGATATTACACAAACAGGCAACCACAATTTCCTCGTTGCCACTTTGCTCGGCAAGTGCAAGTGCTGTTGTATAGTGTTCGAATGCTTTTACTATATCGCCGCGCTCACTTGCTACGTTGGCAAGTTGGTTGAGAGCATGGCTTTTCAACTGCGCCTTTTGAATCTCATCAAATGACCAGAATCATCTGTGTCTAATAACTCAGCACCTGGATGTACTATTTCCAGAGATGTCTCTAAGTTCCCCAGTATCTCTTGTTGGTACGCACTGGCAATTTTCTCACGAACATCATCGTATGTCATGGATTTTCCTTGTGTATTGTCTTCCAAAATTAGTTCGAGCATCAATGATTATAAGCACAACATTACATAGGTCGAACTATATTCTTGATACGACGACGCAGAGCATACAAATTGGTATGTCGAATCTGATAGAGCTACACGCATAATATCTCTTGTAATCTATTTGGTGAATTGCTGGGGAAGAAAGTAAGAAGCGGAGTACAATGTTATATTCGTGCGGCTTCGATACCTACAACCATCACTATGACGCGAAAAGAATTTTTATCAGAAATAGGAACAGCAACTATTGCTCTTTGCTGCGGCGGTGCAGCGCTGACTGCCGAAGGTTGCTCGGAAATACGGACGTACCTGCCCAAGGTGCGAAAAGACAAAGCAATAATACCACGCTCAAAGTTCGACCGTAAGAATACCTATGTTGTGCTGCGTCGCTCCGAGTCCATTCCCGCCAATTATTACGTGGCACTTCAAAACGACGACACCTACACAACCGTCGAGATGGTTTGTACCCATCGCCGCTGCGAACTACGTCCGACCTATGCTATGCTTTCTTGCCCATGCCACAACAGCGAATTCACAACCGCCGGCAAAGTGATTGTGGGTCCGGCAACAGAGAATTTACAGCGCATTAAAACCACGGTGGATGAGGACAACGTGTATGTGTGGCTGAAGAATAATCTCCTTCCGGCAGGGTAGTGCGCAATGAAAAAAATTCTTGCTGTGTACCTGCTGCGAATGCTTGCTTCCACATGGCGTATTACGCTTATGAATCCTCCTCTACCACAACCGCCAATAATACTCGCATTTTGGCATGGTGTAATGCTACCCGTATGGAAATACTTTGCCGAGCGCGGTGCAACCGGTGTTACGAGTTTAAGCAAAGATGGTGATCTCCTTGCCGCATTGCTCATGGCATGGGGCTATGAGTGTGGTTCGTGGTTCGTCGTCGCGTGGTGGCAGTGAAGTATTGCAACAGATGGTAATAGCAGCGCAGACAGGTAACTATGTTCTTATTACGCCGGACGGTCCGCGAGGTCCGGCTGGTGTGTTCAAACCGGGTGGCGCAGTAGCGGCAATGCGTTCTGGTGTTCCCTTGGTGCAATGCCGCGTTGAGTGCCGCAGAGCAATACGACTTTCTCACTGGGATTCGTTTATGATTCCGCTACCTTTTGCGCAGGTGAACTTACACTTCTCTGAACCAATCATTATAGCTACTGAGACCGAGCGCGATGAGGTGACTGCGCTTTTGGAACGCCTATCGGAGAGGGAACCTGCTTAGGTGATGAAGTACCCCGACTAAGGACGACGTTTATCGCAGCAGCGTGAAGGTGAATCCCGTAGCAGAGGTTACCCTTGATGCGCGATGAACGTAGGGATTCCACAGCGAGTCGAGATGAGACTGAAGCCGTTCTATACCTACAGTACTGATGGCATCCACCTTGATATGCCGTGCGCTGCTTAAGCGAGAACACGCCCCTCGGAACACAGCACTGAACCTCCATGTGCGAGCGTGGAATCAATCATCGCACGATGGCGAGCAAATGTGCTGTCGGCTGTTACCTTCGTGCTGCCAATATCATATATGCAAATAGTGGGTAATGGAGAGAACTCTTTCATGTAATTCACATGCGGGTATGCGTCGTCGAGAACAACGAGAGTGTGAGAAGTCGCATTACGTTGTGCAACCTCATTATACGACTCTGCCACGCTCGATAATAGTCATTAGCTGGGTTGGACAAATACGCTAATGCACCACTAAAATTGATAAAGACCAACGTCCCAACTCCACACCATAATAGCCATGCTCTTCGTTCACGCGAGTGGTATTGATATGCTTGTAATCAATAGCCATGCAAGTGTGGTCTGCAATACCCAAAACTCAACATTGAAGGTATCCCATACAGAAAAGAAGAGCGTGAAAATGACAAGAGGTACAAGCAGTACCACGAGTGTATCGCGTTGTTTAGTGTCCACTCTTCGTCGAACAATCCCCCAAACTGTTTGAAAAAATGTAGCACTAAAAAACAAGCAGAGTAATCCCGAAAGGATAAAGACCAGAAGCGCGACAAGCGGACTCATTGTGTGCGTGATATATTCTTCGTCATCGAGGTGTTTGGTTGGGAACGCCTTGCGAACAAGCGTACTGCCAATTTGGGATTTGGTTATGCTGATTAGCCCCACTAATGCGCGTGTTTCGCCAACAGCAATTTCGAGCGGAGTGCGGAGTGATGGTGGGTTGTAGTGTGTATTAGCTTCTGTGCCGATATAGGCATATGCCGTAAGCCAACGGTATGCAGCAGCAGGTGAATCAGGGTGAACTTCTGCGACAAGGCAAATGAATACATAGCAAGAACTATCGGAACAGAAACCACCATATATCGCCCGATATTTGCTAATCCTTCTCTCCGTGTTTCGCTTCGCATCAAGGCAAACAGTATGATAGCAATTCCTGAAATACATAGACCTGATGAAAGAGAATACTCAGTGCATGGAGTATGCCGATAGTATACGGTGTGCTTCGCTGCGACCAATCACCAAGAGCAACATACAGACAACCGATAAACAACACCAACGGCATAATAACAACTTCGACACACACACTATGATACCAGTATCCATAGCTGAAACACGCAAGCGACGGCACATAATGACCACATCGGTGACAAAGCAAGTCGCCTTCGAGATAGCCGATACAGTAGCACTGCGCCAAAGGCACCAATGATGGCATTCACTATTTCGATGCGAAGCTGAATGGACTCACTACTGATAAACCCAACGAGCGTTGTTCATGACAACCATGAAGGGCTGGAACAACAAGTGGTGCGGATGAAAACCCGTATTCCATGTGCCTTCGCGAACACCCGTCATATAAAAATACTATCGTGCGAAATACTCAAATGCTGCGAGCGAGTGGAGAGAAACAAGAGAAATACGCCAAGCCATAAGCAAGAGATATCAAACCACCGATATTGTTCGCAGAGTCCTACCCAGCGTTCCCTAATGGATTTCAGAAATGACATACATGTTTCATTGAAAATAGTAATTCTTACGTAGCATTACGTGTAACACTGATAGCAAAGATAGTGTGTTGCCGTTGTGAACCTGTATCCGTAGGAATTAAGTGTACCGAAATCTCTATCGTTAACATTGAATATAAATTCATAAACTATCTTTCTACTTTTCATACTATAAACCATAGTTTCACGGCATGAATACTCACAGCAGAATAATAGCTGCCACAAAAACATGGCAAACCACTAACAAGTATTACGCTCCTCTGCGTATGGCTTGTTGCCGGATGTAGTGTTATCCTGCGGGCAGACGTTTATGCACAGTGTGCTATTCACAAGGAAGCATCATCATATCGAACAGTCACTTATCACGTATTATCAGATGTGTGTGATATTTCTACACTCAATGATATTGATGATAGTGAAGAGCGTGACCAGCTAACAAATAGTCATAGTCAATTTGGCGACTCTACAACTAACATATAGATGCACATACAGATAGCGGTAGTATTTGCAGCCTGATACTTTTACAAGTTCCACATCATAATAAAACGAGAAAGAGCGTCCCCTTCCTTTGTGCTCTATCATTCATGGAAGAGCTTTATACTCAGCTAATACACCCTACATTACTCAGTGGCATGATTTCTGGCACTTGAATAATACCACAGCTACTACTGCTGTACTTCGCATACCAACTGTATAGATTCACTGATCAAAAGTAGAGCTATACGCCCCCCCTTATACCATCGTTCAGCGCAAACAATGTAGATGTTGAGTGCAACTAACCTTTTAGCAACATTCGTTGCTCTTCATATGCACGTACAGTATCTATCACATTATTCTTTTGTCGCATATCAATAACATTACCATACTATCATCTTATGAAACACTATCTAATACTGTGCAGCACTCTTGTGCTTCTTCTTCAGAGCTGCAACTCTCATCACAAAGAAGAGGAGTCGGAACCTATGCTTACCGTGACAAGTCCTCTGCAAGCGGGATACGTCCATCAATAAAGAATACGTCTGCCAGATTCGTGCAATTAACCATATCGAGTTGCGCTCGCAGGGAACGTGGTTATCTACAAAAAATCTA